>JALRMK010000115.1:0-26858 GCA_026119845.1 Pezicula carpinea | reverse complement strand
CTATAATAATTATAGTTAAGTAATTTAAATATAAGTTTAACTATATAAAGTAGTAACTTATATAGATTACTATACTAACTATACTATTACTAAGTTTAAAAAAATCTAGAAGAAACTTAGTAAAGTATTATAAGAAGCTTTCTATTAATTATAAGTTAGTATAGTAGTTATCTTTAAAGAAGATAATATAAGCCTCTAATTAAAATAGATCCTATAAAAGAGACAATCTAGACGTAGACTACATTTAAATACTTACCCTATATACGTGAGACTACTGTTAGCAAATGCTAACACTATTCTAAATCAGGCGCAAGAGCACATTTAGACCAGAGTTCCGGACTTAACAAAACCTGAGATTAAAGGCTTTTATCTTCGAGAAATCTCTAGCCTGCGCCCAAGATCCAGATATGCAAACCGACCCTGAGTTAAGACTGAGTTGTAAATTCTTCGTTCCATTTCGGCCATTATAATCTCTACTTACACATGCATGTCCTAGACAACCCTTCGTATCATCCATGAAAGTCAACCATGAAGTAATGCCGAAACTAAAATAAAAAAGCCGCAAAGAGCTGAGTGTTCTGCAAGGAAAAAGAAGAGACGAGGAAGACTTGAGTAGGTATCAGAATAACCGATCCAACATCAAACCAACGATAATTATAGACCGAGCCACCATAGTGTAGCTATCCTGCCATTGTGCATGGCACCGCCTTGCTCGCCTCTAGTTCTTCGGGGGGTATTTGTTCTTGAAGAGATATCTAGTACTTGTCAGCATTGATTCTGGTCGCAATATGGGAAACGGATGTGGGGAACTCACTGGCTCAAGTAGTAGTCTCCCGTAGCAAACAGGCCAACCAATCCAGTCCAAGCACCAACAACCTTCCAGCTCAACTCGCCTGCTGCATACTTTCTGTACGCACCAAAGCCCAATCCTGCGCTCAAGGCCACAACTGCGACGGCATTTCCAATGAACACGGGGTTATCAGAGTTTGCCTGCAGGTATTTCTTCTCCTTCTTGGCCCTAGCTTTAGCATCCTTCTCTTTCTTTGAAAACTCCTTCGAGGCGCGGTCAAGCTGCTCTTTGGCCTTGGCCTCCATGTACTTGGCTTCACGCTCGATACGCTCTTTCTGGGTATCGGTTTGGATGGATTGCGAGTTGAAATCGGAGGGGACGGTGTGTACGGAGTCAGTGTCGACGTCGATTAAAGAGGATGTTGAGGCAGCTTCGGAATGTTCAAGCTCAGGTTGTGCTGGGGCACGCTTCTGTTTGAAGAGTCAGCAACCTGCTTCGGTGTCATTCTATTGTGCTTGTTGCGATGTTTTGTTGCTCTTCGTCAAACCCGCACTCGCGATGATGAAATACCGCAATCTTAAATCAGCATCCAGAGGCCAAGCATCTCGTGTTCTGCTCAACCACTCCAAGGGCAGCCTGCATCGTCCTCTTCATATGCACGTGTGGAACATGCTCATAGACCAATTCATCATGCGCCTCCCTCGGGCATGGCAAATCGCGAGAATCGCATGTTGATCCAGATCGGAAATCGGGAAAACTGATAACGTACCTCCTCAGCAGATTGCTTAGGACCCTTGGAAGCTGCAGCGGCGTACGACATGATGTCTATGGGATTGGGATGTGTGGTACTTCGTAAGGGAGGGAAAAGTGAGGCTTTTGATGTTGGAGGTGCAAGATTGATGGAGAGATGGGAGAAAAGTCCTTGGAGAACAGGAGAAGTCGTGAGGTGCGTGCTTTGCGATGTCACAAGCAAGGAAGGCTGTGGCTTGGAGCTGGTGGGATTGGGCTTAGCGTTGAGGCTGGGGGGCTATGACGTAGCTTGGAATGTCTCATTCCACTCGACTTTCTCGTGACATTATTAACTGCGAACGTGAAGCTATTCAGAGAAACATACAACAATCACAGAGTGCTTGCTTGCACTTTAACAAATGAGAATCAGCGCAAGATCGAAGTTGTGGTTGACCTTTTGAAGGTAATCCCACTCCACCGACCAGACCCCGTGCATGGCATTCGTAATATACTGCACCAATGGCCTACACCCCGTCGCCCGATGACTTACGCGTTACGCGAGGTCACTTAACGTAAGAGACTCGCATAGTAGAGACAAGCTATGAAATATCTCAGGTGCTCAACACCCGTGGTATCTAAGCTCTTGATCTTCTCTATTTTGGTGGAAGGCAATTCGCACTCCGAACACGAATAAACGAACGGAGGACAACGGAAAACGTAATTGTTCTTGAAAGAGTGGACGAATGTCGAAGGATCGAGAGTCGTTGGTAACCATATTGAAGAGAGGAAAGACAAGACGGTACGGAAACGATGGTTTAAAGTACGAGTACCTAGCGTACGCGTTCGGTGCACCTACTCCATGTAACAAACTCTTGATTTAGCAAGGACGATTAACATTCAATTTTAACCAAGTCGACCAAAGTCCCTAAGGTAGCTTACCACGTAAGACAACCTATATGACGTAACAAAATTCTATTCCGCAATGGCGTCTTCAAGCATCGGTACTTCCTTCGTCGGCAGCAATACAGGCTGGCAGAGTCCTAATAGAAGAGAGGAGAGAGGAGTTACTTCTACTTATTCGTTACCTAAATTCTCTCTCTGCTATAGGTTGGTAGTATACTACTATTTTTCAAGTTAATGAGTTAAATTAAGGAATCTAAATGTGTATAGAAACTTTAGTAAATATATGTTCTCTAGCTGTAGACTACCTATAAACACTACAAGGGGAAGCTTGTATCGCCACCTGGACTAGTATACCTAAAGTAATGTAATTAAATCCAACTGATCCGACATGTGCCTCTTATTGAAGCAATGTTAATCTCCTAATCTATAATACTGGGTAATCCGAGTATAGTACGTAGTACAATATATATGTCTACGACTGCAAGCCCAATCTAAACTCTCAGCGATATTTCCATACAACATGACATACCAGAATCCTATCTCGCCATCGGAACGCTCAAGCATCAGGACTCACTTCCTCAGCAGCGACGTAAACCGAACGCTCCAACCTAACCAAGCAAACCGATGCCAACGCACACAACAATAGCCCACAAATAACAAAAAAAGGCAATCCAATCCAAGCACCCCCTAACTCCAACCCCTTCTTAAAAGTGAGACTCAAAACTGGCCCTGCCGCCATTGAGCCTATGGCCTCCAAGACGGCAATACTGTTATATAGCGTCCCCACATGATGCGGTTCTACGATTGAAGTCAACAAGCTGCGGATCAAGAGTGGAAAGCCGACGCCGCAAGCGAAGATAAAGAGGCCGAGGACCATGAAGGGTGCGGTAGGCGCGAGCCCAATGCAAAAGCTGCCGACGGCGAAGAAAATAATGCTTGCGCGGGCGAGGATGAGGTCCTTTCGTTTGGGGGTGAAGGAGAGTTTGGTTAGAAGGATGTATGACGAGCCGGGGAGGATGACAAGAAGGAGGGCAATGTTGACGAAAGCGCGGAGGGAGAGAAGGAATCCGGCCTGAGGGTTTGTTAATTAGTTAGTCTTCAAAGTGGAAAGGACGACAAATTTACCTGGGACCATGACCAGCCGTAGCGTTTTGTTACATATT
This sequence comes from Pezicula carpinea, assembly GCA_026119845.1. Taxonomy (NCBI): domain Eukaryota; kingdom Fungi; phylum Ascomycota; class Leotiomycetes; order Helotiales; family Dermateaceae; genus Pezicula; species Pezicula carpinea. Next base: position 23,273 of record JALRMK010000115.1, on the reverse strand, counting down.
GCAACAAGATACCCTGCACGTATCTTCCTAGTGTTACAACAACAAATGGAAACAACAGCAACAGGATGCGTGTCTCCGCGAAGATGAAGCCTGCTGCGTCGCGGAAGTGAGTAACGCCGCTCTTTGCTTTACCTACCCAGTGCCACAATGAACCAGCAGGACCCGAATCCTGGAGAGGGTTTTCCTCATCGTCAACTAGATCTGCGGGAGCGGGTGCTGTGATCCGGGAGCCCAGTGTCTCTGGAATAGCGAGAATCAGAATGTTTCCAGCAGCAACAGCTCCTGTGCCGAGTAATATGGGGAGCCAGGGGTTGATGTTCATTAAAACCGAGGACAGCGGCGTTGAAATGATTTCCCCAGCGAGTAGTGACGCGCCCAGACGAAAAAACACCGTTGTTCTAATGACCTGTCAGTTTTCCAGAAACTTCACCGACTAAGATGAAACATTACCTCTCTGCTTCTGAAGTAATATCAGAGACTATCGTGAACAACATGGAAGTGAGAACCATTGCACCGCCTCCGATCAACGAGAATGAAGATCCCAACCAAGTCAAGCGGACAGGCAAGTAATCAGACCACCAACAAACGGAGTTATAAAATAGACACGACACAGTAATTCCGAACATGGAAAGTAAAAGAATAGGTTTCCTTCCATACTTATCGGCAGCAAAGCCATATGGAATTGAGGTCAGTATACCTAAACCGCATACCTTAGTCAACAAGCACACACAGGCTAGCCCAGCACCATCAATAGAGACACAGCAACTCACTAGGAATATAATTAAACATGGCTCCCCATCCCTGCAACATGGCCAGTTCACTCTGTACGGGGACATCTTTACACCTCGGGTCGTTGCGGATCGGCCTGGCTGCATTCCCATTCAAACCCAGAGAATTATTATTGAAAGATACGGATTCCGGGTAGAAGTCACGACAGATGATATCTTCCAATACCATGTTCATGGGTATGGATTGGAGATAGGCTCCGATCTCGAGGAGAAGGATCAGGAGGAAAATGAGACTGAAGACGAGACGTTTGCGGTTCTCATTCATGGTTGCAGGGACATTGATGCCGCTGGAACCGGCTTCATTGCCCAAGAGAGGGCCATCCTCCTCGATTGATATTTGTTGCTCATCGTTGTCGCTGTCGCTGTCGCTGTCGCTGTCGATGATGACGGTCATGATTGCGCTTTTCCTCCGAGTCAGCCGTAAGACAGGGTGGTTACTCGGTTTGCGGCTACTGGCGGCAAGTTGCCAACATCACGAGTCCTTGTGCAACGACAATCGTCTTTGCGGAACGAGGGAGATCCAAGCTCGCAAGTTGTGTTGATCATGGAACGAAGAGAACCAAGGTTTTCTTATGTTCTTGCATTGCTGCGGCGCAGCTTGAGATAAGAATGCTGACTAAGCTTCCTAATTCAGTTCCGACGATTGAACAAACGAATATTGTGATCAGGGGTTCGGCCTCGGAAGGTCATCCAATCAACAAGCTCTGTGGACATTATTAACAAGTACCTAGCAGTCGGTACCTCGTTTATACGATTCCCTTATAACATCTAGACTTCCGCTGCATGTACTGTATTCTCTGCCGAGCCCAGGCTGGCAGAGTTGTTCAGTCGCATTATTGTATTGCAGCTTGCTATTATTGATCCTCCTCTCTGTAGGCTTTATGAAATTCAGAATCTTCGTAATGTTCGAAAGAAAAAGGAAAAGGTAAGGGGAAAAGCGATTCAGAAAGGCCTTGGGCTTTACTCTGCACTTTACAAGGACTTGGGCAAAGGTTCTTCTTTCCAGCTTTGCCTCTGATCTTTCGCTTTACTTCCTTGACCGGCTGAGTAGCCAGTGAAGAAGCTAACGCAGGAGTCAAAGCGGGTCAGGCTACCTAGTAAGGTCCGTGGAAGTGGCTGTAGGTCTGACTGTGGAATCGGCCTTGGCTACACTAGTTTCGAGGAGGGCTATTCCTCGAGCACACTTGTAATTCTGGTAGGGCTGAGCACCTCGGTAGGCTTTCACTCATGTAGCATTCCCGTTAAAGCCGTTTGTAAGGATATTTGCTTTAGACTTCTTCATAGCTTTAAACGTCCAAGAGGATCTGGAAAGGGCCTGTAAGGGCGGCGAGTTCTCGCTCACATACATTTTGTTCTTTAACATCGATCTCACGTTCTCACTATCACAGTCATGAATCCTTAGAACAGTGAAATTTGGGGAATTACAGAAATCCGAATTCCTCCTCTGACTTTAAAGTCGTACAGCTAAGCAGGCGATTGTTCCGGGCCCATCCCCTTTTCCTTAAACTAACAAGCGTGTTGTACACGCAATTTAGTTTTCTTTGCTGACTTGAGCAAGCAGTTCGCTACCCTGCTGAGAGCCTGAAAGTGTCAGCGCCCCAAAAATCTTATGCAACTTTTATCTAAAAGCGACCGCAGCCAACAGTTGCCTCGACTAGGTCTTTAACTTTACCTATATTTCTCATCAGTAGAAGAGATACACCCACAACCATACTTTCTACCTTGTTTTTACCCATCTCATCCAACCGCATCAATCAAATCATTCTTTAAATGCCGCCCCTCATTACTCTTCGCGCCTTTGCAACAATAAGTATTCACACCTATTGGTGTGGTAGTCATTAGAGACTGTTGTGATTTTATTCGTATTCAAGAAAGCTTCGCTTACTGTGCTGTGCCTTAAGGAGAACCCAGCTTGTATGCTACCGTACTAAAAAAAGGACAATCGCCGTGGGGTCTACCAAGCTGCTAAAATCTCTGTCAAATTTACGAATAGGGCTAAGTCCTGGCTGTGGCTTACACACATCTTTGCTTACATACATCTTTTCTATAATGATGGTTTGACGGCTTCGTATGTAGACTAACAGAGATAGAGTAGAATGATAAAGCTGCTCAGCTTCAGCCTGATGCTGTTCACTTATAAAGCAGCAGTACTGTCCATTTGTATTTTCGGTCCCTTACTCTGAGTCAGCCTTTTATCTTCTCAAAATATTCATATCCACTTAAATTTTCGGGCGTTCTTCAAAAGAGGAAGATGATGGGAGACGACAGCACTATGTCACGCATTCGATTAATTCATCTCCTGCCTCGTGTCTTACTCCTCACATTTCTGAGCTCGCTTGCTCTAGCAACCGACATCAATACTCGAGCCCGGCTAACCTCTGGACTAACATGGCAAAACTGTTCGTCCACCGACCCCCCAAGGTTACAATGCACAACCCTCGACGTCCCACTCGACTGGAGCAAACCCAACGGCAAACAAATAACCCTCGGCCTCAATCGACTCCAAGCATCAAACCCTCAACACCGACTCGGTAGTTTGTTCTTCAACCCGGGTGGACCGGGTGTTGCCTCGACCCCATACATCGCAGCCCAAGCAAGTGGCGTACCTTTTTTCTCCGCAGCATTAGCAGAGAATTTTGATATCATCGGTCTAGATACTCGTGGTAATGGAATGAGTTCTCCTGTGCAATGCGATGCTGCGATTTGGAATGAACGGGTATCACAGTTTCCTACCGATGAAGCATCGTTCCAGAAGATGGTGGAGCATAATAAAGCGGTTGGTGAAAGTTGTCTTCAGTTGACGGGACTCGTGTTACGGCATTTGGATACCACTAGTGCAGCACGAGATATGGAGGCCGTTCGTGTGGCGCTGGATGATGGGAAGTTCAATTTTCTTGGCTTCTCGTACGGTACTCAGCTTGGAGTCGCATATGCGGAATTGTTCCCCCAGAAGATCCGTGCCATGGTGCTTGATGGTAACGTGGACCATTCTCAGTCCGAGACAAGTAACTTGGTTACTGAGTCTTCGACGTACGAAAATGAATTTGGTCGGTTCTCTAATTGGTGTTCGGAAACATCGACGTGTGCGCTTTACAGTCAAGATGTTGGACATGTCTTTGATGATCTTGTGAACCAAGCAACTCTCAATCCTGTCCCTGCTCCACAGTGTGTACTTTCAGGCTCATGTCGAGAAAATGTAACGGGAGAAGAGATCCTCTTCAACGTCCAACATCACCTTACGTTCAAGGACCCATTGCCCTGGTTAGAGGAGCCCGGATGGGCCGCACTAGCCACTTACCTCTCCGAAGCCATAGCTGGAAACGCAAGTGGTCTATCCACAGAACTCGCGCAAGACAATTCGAGCTCATTGTTTGCTAGCTTGGCAATTGGATGTTTGGACTGGACACACTCAAGCACCACACTTGCGGACGTTCTGTACAAGGAGCAATTGGGATCGGTGATAGCTCCACACACATATGGTGCTAGCCAGACTTACAACTACCAGACAAGCTGTATAGGCTGGCCAGCGCCGGTGCAAAATCCGCGACACTATGCCAACGTTCAGGGTACACCACGTATTCTGCTCGTGAATGCTGAGCATGATCCAGAAAGCTCGTATGTGTGGGCTAATGGATTGTTGAATCAGATTGGCAATGCTACTCTTCTGACTCGCAGTGGGGATGGGCATACTTCGTATAATCTTAATGGTACGACTGCTCGGGCTATGGATAAGTATCTTATTGATGGAGAGATGCCATCTCCTAATACGATATATACGTCTTGATATATTTTAGATGAATTTTGCATTAGTGTTGGAGTTTTAGAGGTTTATAGGACTATGGTGTTGGAAATTAGATATCGGCTTAGACGTTTGAGATCGCCTCTTGTAATGATAGTCAACTTTTAAAGCCTGCAGTGTATTCGCAAAACCTAGAGCATCAATGATTCAATGAAATGAAGGAGAGAAAATTATGTTCCCTACGCCTCTATGACTAAAGTTTCAACGCCTTATAGTGAAATTATAGGTAGCGATCGCTTGCTAAGGCTTTCTAAATCTCCATGTAACCAAAGCCATCAGTAGTACATAACATCCTCCCCTCACTCCCACCCTTACCAACAGCACAAGAAGTAAAGTAACACCCTCAACAATCGTCTCGTTCTTACCTCCAAACATTTCAATCGGGGTACCACTTGTAAACCACAAAGTTAGCATAAATAACACACTCATATCAACACAGAATTCGTTAAGACTTGACATACCAGTCAACGAAACCTTAAATGCCCCATTCTCCTCATCCCCAGCCATCCACACAAGAACCCCTCTCAACGCCCAAAGCAAAACAATGAACACTAGTTCCGTTGACCAGCATCTCCACAGGCGCCAAAACCCTCATTGTAGAAAAAGAAAAAAGAAAATTCGACACAACAGCGCTGCCGCCGAATTACTCCAGTAGATATAAACCTCATCTTGCGACTTAGTCGCCAGGATTCTCAATCCATTGATAGTGTTGATGAGGTAGATGTGACCAGCTGTTGAATCAGAATCAATGATGAGGTTTTTGTCCATAAAGAGTGTAACGAAGCCGTTGAGGAGTCCCGCGCTTGGAAGATCGGCAACTTTGTGAATTTCTGGGGTGGAAACTTGGGAGGTTCCATAGTTACTAGCTAGATCAATTGAGAAAATGGAGTAGCTTCCTAGCCCGAGGTTGATCATTGGGGTGACTGTATCTGTGTTGTTTCGGTGAATCCTGGGAGTAAAGTTTTGGCTGTGTGAGTGAGGTTTGCGAGGACGGTTACTAGTGAGGCGGATTTGGTCGAGGCGGTGGGTATTTTAGCTTTGGTGATTGGGGAGATGGTGCAAAGGTATGGACCAGTGAGTACGAGGGTGGTGAAGAGGTTGCCGTTTGGGCGGACTGTTATACTTTCAGCCCAGGAGGGTTTGAGAATTTGAGTTGTTATCTTTGAGGTTGATGGTTGCTTGGAGGGGAGGGTGCGAGAGATTGTGAGAGACTGTGAGAGACGGGAAGGATGAAAGGAGTGAGAGGATGTGGAAATGCATGCTGCAATTGTGAGAGGAATGATTTGTGTGGACGATTTATATTGACCTGGACAGAAAACAAGAGCATTACTCATTTAAAAGGAAAAGGAAGGAAAGGACGAAAAGGAAGAGGAAGAAACATATTTTGGATCCTCGTTTTTGTATCGAGTGAAGTCGAAAAGCTTAAGCTAAACTAGTCTCACCCATTGACAACAACAATATTCTAAACAGCGCCATGTCATGTCTTCACAACGTCGCTTGCAGTGGTGAGTGGCACAATCTGTGTCCCAGACAGATAACCCGTTCTCGACGTGAATAGTTGTCTCCCGATGGCATAAAGCTAAGAAGGCCTATTCGCGTGTCGTAAAGTTCAGGATGATATTGGTCGCTTCGTGTAATAGTTAGTGTGCAGCTGAATGATGAGATGGCGCTCTCTCTTCCGGGAAAAAGCTTGTGTTAATCATGGTCGCTCTTAGTCTAGGAAAGCAGCTTGCGTAGTGAATTCCCCTCTGGGTGCAAAATTGCTACTAAAATTGAAACTAAGCAAAGTCGCTTTTCCCGACTAATAAGAGCAACTGGCAAATTATGTAGTAGGAAGGTCGACGCTTACGTCCTTTAGTCAGGATATGATCAGTCCGGATATGAAAGGCTGTTGTACGACAAAACGACTTGTTTGAAATCAAGTTGGAGGAACCCACCTTTACGGCTTTGGTATCGCCATCGCCACCTCATATGGTCCTGTGATTCAAAACAGATCTATATTTCCTTTTCGCCCATGCGTTTTGTCGAACTAACACCGATTGGTGACTGGGAGATATTCAATAGATGTACAGCCCTAATCTATACAATTAACTCCTTCGTATGCATCTCCTTTTCGTTTCCTTTGATACATTTTGTACAAGTGCCGGTCCAAATTCATTATCCTTATTTTGAAGAGGAATCGTGTGTTGCCTTTGTTACCAATTCATCACCCTCGTCTCCTGAAGGACTTGCAATGCCTATCGCAGTCTTGCTACCGTGTGGCTCCTCTTTCTTCTCCGCCTGTACATCAGGAACAACCCTCTGTGTCGCTGCAAGCGATGCTTCTGAGCTACTTGATTGTGCCGCGGATTCGTTCTCTGATTTCTTAGCCTCGTCCCGTGCTCGAAGCTCCTCTTCGACTTCGTCTTCGTCATCGTCGAGCTCAGAGCCGTACATCTCCGGATGCGCACGGAAACAGTCTTGCATGCCCCTATTAACAGCATTAGCATATATAGCTCTCTCCGGGGTATTTTATCTCTCTACTCACTTGAACTTCTCGATGCACTCTACACCCTTCGGCTCCTCTTTCGAATAAACAAAGCAGCTGAAAGCCGCTCTGAATTCCTCTCCACAAGGACCGTGTGCCATACCACCTAAGCATGGACAATCCCAATTGATCTCTCCGGTCTCCGGATTGAAAGCGCCTTGTTGATCAGCCTCCTCTTCCAATCCATCCAAGCTTCCGTCCTCGCCCTCGCCCTCGCCCTCGGATTGTGCCTCTCCGGAAACGGCTTGTTGCTTAGCAGCCTCCTTCTTCTGCTCCGCTGCCAGCTGGGCCTCTCGTTGCCTCTTCTCCTCTACAATCGCGTCGACAGTTGGTAGGTTCGATTCGGAAGCATTGTGTATTGATTCGCCGAGTTGCTGAATGGCCGCTTCAAAGCTGTTAGCACTCTACCTGAGGGGGACCAAGGAATGAAGCCTTACCCTCGGGCTCCTCCGCAAACACATTGCTAGTATTGTAGTAGTAGACTCCTCCAGCCGCCAAGGCCCATCTCGCAGCGCTACTCTTCCAGCTCCGCGATTTCTGCGACGGTGGTGCTGTGCTTAAAAATCGTCGTGTCGAGGTCGGGTTCACAAGGGATCTCGAAACTGCTATGCGCCGGGGAGCTGCTCGAATGGCGGACTTGAACATGATTGAAGCAGTAGATACTAATGACAATGACAGGAAACGCGATGATATGGGACAAAGGAAAGATTGTGGTTCGCACTGGAGCCTGAAGTTCCGAGAGTTGATGTTTTGTAAGCATCATGAATTTTTGGATGATTATTTAGGATCAGGTGACCTCGTGGCACCAGTGGCACTCGCGTCTCGCATTGGAATGCCTGCAGTACCTACCACATGCCTCTTTTCTTCAACTTCTTGTGCTAGTCCTACGACCTCGTCGCCCATCCATCCATCCATACGACATTGTATACATGATGGCCACTGAAACAGTATGGGAACCTGCGCAAGTCTTTGCAGATGATGGTGCCACCAAGAAGACAATCCATGCGAGCTTCGGCATCGTTGTCCTGAATCAACCAATGACCCTTGCGTCGGATGTCTATCGTCGCATATGGCAGAATTGTAGGTTACACAAACAGCTCCAACCCAGTATATATGTTAAGTGACTGAGCGACTTTGAGTGCTTAGCTCTATATGATATATCGCACCTCCCTCGCAAAGTTACATCGCTGACCAGGAAATAGCAATCTTCCGCATCGCAGCCGATGGCGGAGCGAACCGCCTTTTAGACTTAAATCATTATCCAGACAAGCTTTGTCTAGCTCATCGTGTAGAGATTTCTAGGAAGTCTGCGACCCCGAAGTTGCGCGCAGAGAAACCCATCCTTGTGAGTCAACTTACAATACTGGGCCTTTTACTAGCATGCTTCTCTGGGCTCCTCCTTCTAAACATTGCGGAAGTAGCGGAAAGTCTTCCATTCACTGAGTATGTCAAACCAATTCAGTAACTTACTGAAGGAACAGGATCTTGACGTAATCATTGGAGACCTTGACTCCATAAGCGACGCTTCTACCAAGTTCTGGGAGTCAAAGAATACACAAATCATATTCGTTGATGACCAATATTCCACGGACTTTACCAAGGCAGTCAACTACATTAGGGACTGGACCGAGGAAAAACAAAATGCATTCATGGGTCAAAGACGACTAAAGGGCTCGCAGGTTACTGTCAACACAAGCTTGCTACCACCAAAAGATATCGTCTGTATAGGTGGGATCGCAGGTCGAATCGACCAAGGAATATCCCAATTACATCACCTCTACATGTTCCAGGATGATCCCACATACAAATCTGGCAGGATGTTCCTTCTATCCTCCGAAGCAATGACCTTTGTCTTAAAGACCGGCAACCACAAGATTCGCGTTCAAGACCCATGGCTTGGTAAGCACATCGGCATCATTCCACTAAAGGAGCCTTCTAGGATTACCACCAAGGGTCTGGTATGGGATGTAGTAGATTGGCCGACCTCGTTTGGTGGCCAGATGAGCACAAGCAATGCACCCAAGGAAGATAGCGAGTGGGTGACCATTTCAACTACCAAGGATGTACTCTTCACCATTGATCTCGCTTCTCCTCCTCCAGCATCTCCAGAGTGTTCCCTCAATGAAGCATGCCAGTTCGAGGAGTATGAAAAGCTTGCCAAAGAGGAACATCCGTAGCCGATTAGATAATTATTTATGCTACTTTTCCATTGCAATGGAACCCAAGCGGCGCCAGAGGCGTGAAAGTACATCGGATCTATGTCATTTCAGATATTTGCAACAGTTTACTACTTGGAGACGAATCATGATCGATCAATTCGTTCTCATTATTAGCAGTCTTGTTACAGCGGTGATGGCAAATATTCAATCGATTATATTTACATCTCTGTAATATGTACTTCACTTTCCTATAATTTTAGATTCCCTATGATCAGAAGTGCTAGGTGTGTGGAAACTAAAGCCTTACTAAACTTCGTAATCTTAGTAAGTGGATCTTACACCGTAGAACCTATCAACACCCCGTCTAGGCTTATGCTAAACCATAGAAGTTTAAAGTGTCCCGAGTATATCTAATGGCTAGAAAACTTAGAGAAAGCTATTCTATCTATAGTATATAACTGTAAGCTATAACTACTAGGATATACTCTCGCTTAATATATAAACATATATAAAATAGCCTACCTACTTATTCTTAAATTAAAGATTATTTCAGTACACTAAATAAAGTAAAGATTTAGGACTATAGTAAGGAAGTCAGGTACTTGATACACTTTAGCGAATCTCACTAGTCTACTTATTAAAAGTACCTTAGGACAAGCTTATTATATACTTTCGCCCCCCGCTTATATATTCTATATTTTTGTAGGGGACAGTTCTACTATATACCGCCGAGAGAATCAAAGAAGATCACGTTGTAAGAATATATAGGAAGTAAGCAAGCACAAATATACAACATGGTTGGGGGAGCCGCATCCATTAACTCGACAAGTGATAGCAACTAAGGTTCTAACTCTGTAACCTGTTAAACTAGAACTACCTACTACCTACCTTAAAGCTAAGTGTCTATAGTCTAATATATTTCATCTCCAGTTACTCTTTTTCTCCTTATTGTTTTTCAATTGTCTTTTCTAGTATCATAGTAAGAGATATTTAGCTATTAACAAGATAGTAGGTAGTAACAATTGTTAAAACTTAGAAGTCTATAATCGACATAAACAGACACGGTTAAAGTTCAATATTAGGCAGTCTGGTTTCTGAACCACTAGATGCTCTAGATGCTCTTGGATCGTTTGGGAAAATGTATTGATGTGATACGGCTTGTTAACACAATAATATTATCAACTTTTCCGATACCGTCCCTTGTCGATCTTTGCTAATTCTTGTACATGCCACTTGAACTCCTCCACGCTTGCGCTATACCTACGCATATTCTGCTGGCCCATTAATATTACAGTCTCGATATCTTCGGGTAGGATGGTTTGGAAGATGGGGGAGTCGGTGGATATCATTAACATGATTACCATGGTGAATGTTCTAGTTAGGAAAAATGGGTGTTAGCGTGCTGCGTTGCAGTATTGAAAAGACGGGAATGTGTAAATTAAGCATGAAGAAAAGTGGAAAAGATGAGGACACAGAAAGAAGCACTCACGCCATTCCCGTCGCAAAAAGACTTGTCAAGCAATTGGCCTGAGCCTCAAACATAACCTTGACGAACCCAGAGCAACCAAGAAGACAAGCCCGACATGACTCAAAGATCGCATATTTTCCCGGATGCTGATCCAGCTGCCCTGGATTAACGAGTACATACTCGAAAAGGGGACGATTGATGATATAAAGACCAGCATAATAGCGACCTCGAAGTCTCGCCACATTCCATAGATGATTCGCGAACCGTTTATTATTGGTGGCCACTGTGACTTCGCTGGTTGTGTCTTGATCTAGCGCCATATGCGGTGGAAAGTCGTTCGCGTTACAGGTGACTAGAAAAGGGGGCAGGTTTTCATAGATGGCTTCGTGGTGAGCGCGGAGCTCGTCCGCAATTTTCTGTAGCCATGTCGCATATTTGATGGGATCTTCTTTCCTCCATGATTCTTTTGGGTTATACATTACTGCTGTGATGCGATTGATGAAGCGTCTAATTGCAGAATTCGTGCTGATTTGAAATGCGGTGAAGTCGTCTTGGAATACAGTCAAGTTGAATATTGTGGTTGGGGTTGCGGAGCTGCTGGATTCTTCTGTTGTTGAGTCTGATTGGCTGGATGATGGGTATGGTACTACGTCTTCGAATATGGTGATTCCTGATGGGAGGATGGTGGAGAATTCGGAGACGAAGTCGCTTTCGATTACGTATACTACCCAGAACAATCTTCTAAATGTGTCGGTAAATTCGGGTTCGGCAGTTGCTTCTAGGCAGATTCTAGCAACATATATTAGCATAATATACTGGCAGGAATCAGGATCCAAGAGGACAGTAAACATTTACCTTTTTGCAATGACTTTGCACTTTCTTGCCGCGATACTGATATTGTTATGAGCTTCCATTGCCCGACCCTTTGCTCCTGAATAGATACTTGAAGCCGGTTTGCGTTAGCAACTTAGCAAGTCCAAAGATGAATGCTCGGAGTAGTATATTCCGCGTGACACAACTATAGGGCCAGGTAAGATGTACGCATACCTGGTAAGTGCAAAGCATTGCGCAGCGTCTATTGTATCTTCAGATGTAATATGCCCGAGAAGCAACTGAACTTTGTGCCACATCATAAGTTCAAATTCCACATCTGGCGCTGGGCTCCGATATCCGTTTTCTGTTGATGTATAGTCCATCTCATGGCTCGAGCCCGGAGAATGGCGTAAATCCAGAGCGTGTGGAGAAAGCATTATGCGCCCATTTTTCGACAGAGAACCAAGACAAAGAACCAACAGTAAAAGACAATACTGTGAAACATCCAAGTGTTCTTGATCGCCACCTGGTAGGCCATTCTCGTCAAGGATGACGGTACGAAGATATTCACGAATGTGGTTCTCGTGGATAAGTGCATAAAATGCATTGACGTTGATCAGAAAATGCCCAATCAAGTCCTCATATATATTTGTTAATGAGCTGAATTCCTTCATATGACCAGGCTCCCTGTGGTCCTGTGAGAACTCTCCAAGACCTGCGTCGCCAAAAAGCCGCCATGATTCAACCGGCAGACGTGATATATGAGCATCCGACTTCTTGGTCAGAATGAAGATATCCGTAGCGTCACGCAACTTCGGCTCTGCTTTTGAAAAGTTGTTGGAATAATCAGGGTCTCTGAGGCCGCGGTCTATTATATTCTGGACAATAGGTGCTCGATACACGTGATCAGCATTCGCATCATGCGTCGTTGGTAGAGTCAAAAAGCTATTATCGGCCTCTGAGACTATGAGAGATACTCTCCCGGGAGAAAGGGCAGCTGGGGATTTTTCTATCTGCTCGTGTGGAATCGGAAGAGGTGAGTTAGGGAGTGGTGAGACGGGAAGAGGTGAGATCGGGAGATGTGAGTTCGGTGCTGCTGCAGTAGTAAGGGGCAGCGTTGACTGTAAGATAGGACTCGAAAACAGACGGTCTTCCAATCGTTGAATTCTCTCCAGAAGGATTCTAGTATTAGGGTCGATCTTAGAGTTTTGCGGATCGAGGTAAATGCAATCAACTCCCAGATCAACACAAAGGCTGCACCGGGGCAGACCAGCATCGCATCTTGTTTTTCGACCTCGGCAGGTCGAGCATGCTTGAGTTACTCTTCGTTTTGGTGCTGATGCTTTAAGCGAGCGGGAATCGAGTGCTTTTGGGTCCATGTCGATTCTTCATTGTGAGTTGTTGATGGTTGAAGAGAGGCGGTTTATTTTCGTACAGGCTACAGCCGAGTTCATTGTCTGATGGTTACAAAAGCGGCATTCCAGAAGTTGTTATAACTCTCTCAGAATGATACATTTCTACTGTACACTCGAAGAATGATTATACTATCCATACATACTTGCAAGTAGGATAAATAATCAAGAGGGTCTTTTATGCAGAAAGAAACTGATGATCTTCGACATGCCGCTTAGACCTAAGAAGATTCTGGTGTTTCACCGGGGTGCTTACCTAAATTCACGTGACTTTATCCTCAACCACATCTTTCGACGCATGTCTTAGCCTTTGGGTTAGCTTTAGGGTTAGACCTGATTGGCGGTCCTGTCCTACAGGCGATTTCGACAGGCGGTTTCGATGGTCAACAAAACTCAACCCCATGATGAGTTTACACGTGATCAACGTTGAAGATATATACAGGCCCTAAGCTTGGTCTAGGTCATAACAACACCTGCTTTCTGTATAAGTTGTTTGCCTATCATATGATCCTATATAAGTGCCAATAGGTGAAGCCAGAGTAGGTATCTATTTCTTTAAACTCACGTGCACTTCTTATGCTACGGTAAGCGATATGGTAATAGGGGTTAAGCGATCCTAGACTTTCAAGCCAGGCCCATTGCTCCTGAGGTCATTCTTGGACTGCTGTGTTATACGTAGGAGAAGGCTAAATTAAACCGATTTCATCATATTCACTATTTTACTGTCGTTCAATCCGTGGCACTTGATGACGAAGTATTTCAGTATGGAAATATTCTAAATATTATTCGTAACAACCTCTTGCGCCTTAGCCTGCAACTTCAACTTCTCGCTCGGGCTCAACTCAAACACACCAACACTCTCAGCCGCCACACTCTGAATCACCTTGCCCTGTAGTCTAACATCATCCGGCTTCATAGAAGCATACAAGGCCAACGACTCATTCAACCGCTGCCTACCAACGCAATTCTCATACTTCCAGCTTGCAGCCAACTCATCCAATTGTTCATAACTCAGGTCCTTGAAGTAGTCCGCCCATTCCGGTATCATGTATTCCGCTAGCGTGATTCCACGAATTCCACGGAAGACGTGCATATGCATGCGCCATTGCCATGGATATTTCTTGCTGTATTTTTCCGGCACGTTGTCTTCGAACCACTTGTGCAATGGTCCAAAGAGTCCGGGTTGGAGATGGGCGTCGTCGTATGCCCAGGAGTCGACTGCTAGGGCGCGCTTCTTTTCGAGGATTGGGGCGAGGAGTCTCATCCATGCTGATGTGGGGGAGAGATGTGTCATTCCCATCACATTGATGTCTTTGTAGGCCCAGATATTCCATGCTGTTGCTGGTCAGTGATAAAGAACGTTGGGAAAGGATGTACCCTTTTCAAATAAAGAACTTACCAATTCCTTCTGCAGTATAGATCGCCATTTGCTTATCCAGCATCTTGTACCGTTCTTCGTTCTGTTCCTCCCAGTCTGGATTTGTCTCTTGTCTCTCGTATATTGGTCCGAACTCTCCATTCCAAATTGGTACGTTGTGCTTCTTCATAAATTCGACTTTACGGTCATACATCTGGCGGATATAGATATCTTGTTCCGTTTCACCTTTATAGCGACCGATCCTGTTGGGGAATCCAAAGCCGCAGTAGTCGTGCACTCCATAGACTGTATTGGGGAAGACTTTGGAGAAGCCGGAGAAGTCCATGCTGAACCTGAAGATTGAAAACCAAGTCAATTGATGCATGATCAAGCTGCGAGTATTGATGTAGTAAGGAGTCAAACATACGTGTTTCCTTCGAGCCACAGGATATGATCTGGATCAACCTTTCGGACTGCTGGCACGATGCGGTCGTAAAATGCTAACAGTCGAGTCCATTGCTTATCTGCAGGTTCATTGAGAAGGTTGTAACCGGCAACCCAAGCATTAGACTTATACCGCTTTGCAATGACTTCCCAGAGATTTATGACTCGATCTTGAAAATGCTTGTGATCCCAGAATGCGGCGTACCCTGTCGGATTGTCGCAATGCCAGTCTTGAGATTGTCCACCAGGTGCAGCGTGCAAGTCCAGTATTGTGTATATTTTGTACTTGGCGCACTATGGTCAATTAGCAGATGAAAATGGCAAACATATCGGGGGGCTTCTTACAAGTGCAACAACACGATCAACGTGCTTGAACCCTTCTTGCTTAATAACCATTGGATTCATATCATCTTCAAAGTGATGATAGTTCATCGGTATGCGAAGAGAGTTGATGCCCAATGATGCCAGGTATTCCGCGTCCTTCTCCGAAAAGAAATATTCAAGGAATTTGTCGAAGAAATATTCGCTCTTCTCTTTTCCGAGTGTCTCTCCGAGGGCCTGTCGAATCTGGTTTTCTCGGCCTGGGAACCCGTTCATGAAGTTCTCCATAAGCATCCATCCTCCTAACGCGGTCTGTGCCAGATTCACAATTTAGCAATTGCGCATATTATTCAAGGCAACACAGTATTCGGAAACTTACCCCGCGAAGAAGGACCGCATTCCCGTCCGCGTCGACAATCTGCGTGTCTTTTGTTCTAAGAATGCCGTTCGACATGATTACGTAGGAATGACAGAGGGATGTTTATAGTGTACAGAATTCGATTTCGAGTCAAATCTAGATAACCACAACCTGAAGACGAATGAATTGAAAGGAGACTCACCGTTACTTATGGAGGGGTGCTCTTACTTATCATGCTGAATGATTTCACAAAATGCTCTCGGCTTTATTACCTGTGGGTATTAAGAAGCACGCATAACAAACTCGTTACCTCCAAAGTAAAGATTTAACACGACGCGATTCCGGCCTTAAGCTGAAGCTTCAAGCCATGAACGTTGCGGGCCTCATCCCACTCTCAACGGGGCAACATGTCTACTTGCCCCGAGCAGTTCATGTGGCTAACGTCTAGTCATGAGGTCCCCACCACCGAGTCATTGTTGTGGAGGGGATGAAGTGTTAGTATTAGCACGCCACTGGGGTCTGGTGGTCACGGTCTGGAGATGTTGTTCAAAGGTGGACGGCGTGGAGATGCAAGAAGAATTGCTTCGGGGCAAGTTAACATGTTGCCCCGTTGAAGCGATGTACTAAGCTCAATGAGGGACCCCGCGACCCCAGCCCCCCTTATATCTTCCATGGCTACCGCCCAGGATCTCCTCGTCTGTTCGTCTTTCCTGGGGCTCTGGGGCAAGACAGCAACATTGGGGCTCCCACAAAAGGGTTGAACCAGTTTGTTGTGGCGTGTTTGTCGAGTGACAAGGCAATTTTGTTTCGTGGCCTCTTCGCTTCTATGACCTGGAAGATGGCGCCGCGATTTCCAGCTCCTACGCATTTCTATCTACCTTGTTCCATCGCCTTTTCTCTTTCTGGCTGATTTTATCCGGGCGCTGTTATGCCGATATTGAATGCATCTAATAGTTGAAGTATAAAGGTAGGTTCTGGGTCTCTTCCTGTCCTTTCTTTTGAACCATACCGCTCAAATCCACGTTTCTTTGCGATCAATTTCCTCGAGCTGGACTATTCCCCAATCACTTCACCCTCATGATGGATTCCATTCGCAGAAGACTTCCGGCTCTGAGGCAATCTATGCTCGAAAAAGAGTCACGAACGTCAACAGTCCCAATTGTAGCCTTTGAGCCATCTAGAATCTCGGAGCTCGCCCAGGAAGCCCGACCTTGGTATAGAGTGGCCTCAAGACGCCGTCTGTATGCTCTCCTGTTCCCTGGTGCCATTGTATCTTACATGACAAGCGGCTATGATGGGTCGATGATGAACTCACTCCAAACTGTCACCTATTGGGATGATTTCTTCGGCAAGCCCAGAGGCTCGACACTTGGATTAGTCAGTGCTATAATTGCACTAGGTGCCATCTGTTCAGCTCCCTTTGCACCCATGGTAGCCGATCATTTTGGACGAAGATGGGGAATCACTGTCGGGAGTGTGATTATGATTGCTGGTGCGATCCTCCAATGCGAGAGTACAAACTTCGCCATGTTTGTCGTCAGCAGATTTATTCTCGGATTCGGCCTTACATTTTGCACCACGGCCTCTCCTAGTCTTGTTAGCGAGCTTTCTCATCCTAGAGAACGAGTTACAGTTACTGCGCTTTGCAATACTTGCTGGTTTTTAGGCAGTATTGTGGCTGCCTGGGTCACCTACGGCACACGCACTATCCCTAGTACCTGGTCCTGGAGGATTCCATCGCTTCTTCAGATGCTGCCTAGCGTAATCCAACTCTCCACTATATGGTTTCTTCCGGAGTCTCCCAGATGGCTTATCTCGCATGACAGAGGCGAAGAGGCTATGAGTGCACTGAAGCAATACCACGGTGATGGAGAGGAAACCGAATTGGTGAAGCTCGAGTACGAAGAAATTTGCACTGCGATCGCGATTGAGAAGGGTACGTCTTCAATAACAAGCATTCGGTATCAATGCTAATAATATCATAGAAGCGGGAAATACAACCTGGAAGTCAATGTTCAGCACCAGCGGCAACCGATACAGGATGTTTCTAGTAGTGTGTATGGGAACCTTTTCACAATGGTCAGGGAATGGGCTCATTTCGTACTGTAAGTTCCGGCTACTTGACACCAGATAAAACATCCCTAACACAATGGCCAAAGACCTCGCCCGTATTCTAGACACCGTCGGTATCACCGACTCGAAAACCCAATCCTTGATCAACGGATTAATCAACATTTGGAACTGGGTGATCGCGGCTATTGCAGCCTTTCTAGTTGAGAGAATCGGACGCCGCCCACTGTTCCGAATCTCCACCGTCGGAATGCTGGCGCTTTTTATAGCCTGGACAGCATGTTCAGCAGTCTACGCCGAAGACAACTCTCACGGCGCAGCAGTAGCCGTTCTAGTGCTCATCTTTGCCTTCGAGTTCTTCTACTGCATCGCCTTCTCTCCATTACCCGTTGCATACTCGGTTGAGATCCTACCATACTCTGTCCGAGCCAAGGGAATGGCAGCGTACGTCTTCTCGACCAAGGCGGCTGTCTTTGTCAATCAATATGTCAATCCTATCGGGTTGCAAAATATTGGATGGAAGTACTATATCGTCTATGTCGTTATTCTGGTTATAGAGTGTTTTATTGCCTATGGCTGGTTTATTGAGACGAAGGGGCGGGCGTTGGAGGAGATTGCGGTTCTTTTTGATGGGGAGGAGGCTGATGTTCAGGTATCTGCTAAGTCTCAAATTGAGGAGGCACATGTTGAGATAAGGGAACATGCAGTATCAGACAAAGTATAAGATGAGCTGTTAAACTCGGCATAATAGAATGATCTTAAACGATATTAAATATCTCAAATTTGATTTTCAATTCTCAGTTCTGGAAATCACAATAAACTAATCCCTAACACAGAGAATCACACCCAACATATATTTTAATACATATGAAGCACGTGTCACACCACCCGCCAGCAATAGAACCGGCAAAGACTTCTGCAGGTAAATTGAAATTCTTTTCCTTCTTACCATAAAAGAGCACCAGTTTCGATCTATTCTGGGTGCCAGAAGTAGTCAGTCTAATGAATTCGATGGGAATGAACAGAGCCACCTACAGTATAGTTACAGCCAAGAAACGTCTAACTACCTTGCTGCTTCGGCAAGAATTGCGAGGCAAAGACACAACTTACAAGACAGTAGA
Source organism: Pezicula carpinea (assembly GCA_026119845.1). Classification (NCBI taxonomy): domain Eukaryota; kingdom Fungi; phylum Ascomycota; class Leotiomycetes; order Helotiales; family Dermateaceae; genus Pezicula; species Pezicula carpinea. The sequence continues at coordinate 4,636 of JALRMK010000115.1, read as the reverse complement.
CGAAATCCAAGAATATAGCGAGAAACCAGAGCAGCAATTCACAGGAGCACCAGTTCAAGTGCGTGTGGTTTCCCTCTTCCATCTATTACCTACGTATCTTTCTACCAGCATTCTCCAATGGGCTCTAGGTAAAATTTAAAAGGTATATTTATTGGATTGGTGACAACAGGGGTAAAATTAACAACAAATGCAACGGATTGAGCGTATCCCTCTAGCGTTACGTGGGTTGTGAATGGGCCATAGCCCTTCTAGTAGTTTGTACAACTGCTACGAATTGAGCAACGAGAACCTTCACCGTTATAGTGGCAGTTTGTACAACTGCTACGAAAGTACCCCTCTATGGTTATACAGGTTGTGAATGGGCCATAGCCTTTCTGGCAGTTTGTATTTTGAATCCGGCCGTAATTCAGAGAATTTAAGATTTCAGGACAAGTATTTCAGGACGAGCGATATAGATTACCATGATTAATTTAAATACGCTTGTTCCCATGATAGTATGGGAGTGTTTGTGCAGTTTGTCTTGTAGTGACCGTATATCCCGCAGGCTAATTATATTAGGCCCTTTACTCTGTTGTGTTGTTTAGAGCCATTGGTCACAGGGCGCTTAGAATTAGTTAAGAGTGGCATGTTCCCTTAGGTTGGCGCTCGTCTAGGAGGGTTTAGAGCTGCTTGATCGTTTGGTACAGGGGCGATTCAAATTGATCTTCTAGCCCTCTGTTATCTGATATATAACTTTTAGTTTTAGTTTCTACTATATAAACACCAGATAGAAAGTAAGTAGTAGAAACTTACTTGAGAAGTGCTCGAGAGAACAAACGGGCATACAGTCAGTATCACATCTGCTATGAAAAGACTAAAGTACTGTAATAAATATCTTGCATTTCTATAAAGGCTACAGTCCAGTGCAACCTGTGACCCTTGCACCCAGTCCCAGTCCCATTCCCAGTCCCAGCACCAAAATCCCCAATTCCACAGGCTTCCCATATCAAATCGCTCGTCTCTCGTCGCTCGTGGCAAATTCTATGACCGACCGCCAAGGTAATGCAGCAATGGGAGAATCGACAGACCAAAGCAAGGCGAAGTAATCATCAGACATCTAAACATAAACCATCTGTTTCTATCCAAACCCCACAACCACAGAATGAAAAATAAGGATGACGAGAACCATCGCAGGAAAGTTCCGGAAGTAAAGGAGTAGTCTTTGTAAAATGTGTCAGGTTTGGTGGTGAAGAGAAGGTTGTTAAGTCTAATGGCCGATGGACAGAAGGGCGTTCCAGGTCTTCAAAGTGAAGCAGATTGCAGAGGAATGAGCGTTATGTGACATGTTCCACGGGAACTGTAAATGATCGGCGTTGAAGTATGCATGGCCCTTGAGATCCAACTCCTCCTTGTATGGTTTCGAAGGGTCAATACCGTTGCGATTCAGGACCGGTGAATAGGTCGAGGTACTGTGCATGCGTCCATGACATGTTCAACATGAAGCAATGGATAAGGCAGGCTAGTTTGAGAAGTTGGCGATTGCTCGGCCACTCAGGCCCATGTTGTGTTGTCTCTCGATGCAAAATTCAACGTCGTCCACCCCGGATCATTCTGCTGCGTACATCTAGCTTGCAAACAGGCGGCACAAGCGATGCTGAAGTGAGATTTTCGCCGTAGCAGAAGGAGCGCATGCCGGAGGGAGAAATCACCTCTCGGACAGCGTGATCAGAGATGATGGCAGCGCCTCTTGCTTACTCTGCATTCGGCACAAGACAAATTTGGTAGGCCTATTGCCTGCATGGTATTGGCGTATGTGTTATTGCGGAATGTCTCAACCGGATGAGGATTCGAATAGGGGTTCGGGAGAGGCTTGCCATAGTTCAGTGAGACTGAAGGAGCCGGTTGACCGATATCAGACATGACATTGTCCAAGAATTTCGGCGACATGGCGAGCCCTCTGATCAAGAGATCTTCAATTTCCTTCCTCTCCAGCGCGGGGAGTAGGATGCGGTGGAGGTATTGAATATGCAGTAGTCCTGGAGTTGAATGGGAACCTGAGCTGTAGCTCAAGGACGAAGCGGGTTGGCCAATATCAGACATGACATCTTCCAGAAACTGCGGCGATACTGCCAGGCCGTTAATCAGAAGATCTTCGAGTTGTTTCCGGTCAAGAGTTGGGAGGAGAATGCGCTGGATATACTGAATATAAGGATGCTGATTGTTTACCATGGGTGCAGGTAGCTGTGATTGGACGTCTGGCTGGATGTGATAAAGGTTCTGGTATGGAGGCAGATACGCCGAATACGAGTACTTTTTGGCCGCCATTATAGAAGTGACAGGATATGAGCACGCAAATTGCAAGTTAAACGGTTCCTATCATATAAGAGACTGGAGACGACGTCCATCAAAGGCCGGGCGATTTCGGAAGACACGATAAGACACTCTGAGAACAGCAATGATGGGTCGATGTCGAAAATCCAAGATACCAAGAGACTCCAAGAAACGGGTAGTTTTCTTCGCCGATCCGTGCTCGCGCTCTTTGGCTATGAGTTGCCGCCAAGAGCCAATATTTGCTTACCGCCTTAGTGGATTGCCAATGTAACGTAGACAGCTAAGCGCCGAGAGAGTAGAGCTCCGCTGTTTTGTTGTAAAGGCTGCAATGCCAAATGCTGGGCTGACTCTTACACCCTTTTCCAACCAACTTGGGCTTCTCTTGCTCTCTTCTTGCTCGTGAGTCGCTGAGTTTCGAGGGAGGGGCGGATGGCTAAACATGCAGACTTTTGTTTGAGGAGGTCTTGGAGGAGCGCCACGGGTCTAGTGTGGTCTACAAAGTGTCTTTGCCACTACGGGGATACCCAATAAGCAATGTATGATCGAAGATAGTCTTGATCAGGGTAAAACTTAGCGGCATTAACTAACTGACTTTAGCCAGACGCCGTACTAAAAATTGACTTTGAGGTAGCTTAGGAGCTACATAGTAAGCTAAAATAGTAGTTCGAACATACCCTAATACTGCGCTGTGCCTTAGCAAGTCGATGCCTAAGGAGCCACCAAGGCCTCCTAAGATGATAAATTGTATCTTAAAAATTTGGCATCGTCGGCTTGGTGCCTATCTGTGTTGGAGTGAGTCATTTCCCCGAATCCTAGCCGTATGTTCATCCCGCTGCTCGAGGGAATAGTAAATCATATCCGGGATGGGAAGCTTGGGTGATCTCCTAAGCCTTTCTTTGCATTGTATTTGAAACATGGCTTTACTGGCAACTTCAAGACACGAGGCAGTGCTTGTATTTGCGTCCACTTCTCCAGGTGGTGTTCATGTGGTCGCTCTTGCGGGCTGGCATCGACGCATAGTATAGCATGAAGTTTTTACGTTGCTAAAGATCTGCCGAAAATCAGCATTCCGAATATGTGTCGTGGGCACGACCTAGACGTCATGAGTTTCTCGCAATGTAAAACGAATGGAGAGTGGACATACCTTTCCTCGAAAATGCCGTGGATTGCCACGATTGCTTAAAAACAAGGCAATGAACCTCCCAAGGTCTTGTGTCTCTTGAGGTGCAGCAGCACAACATGCTAGGTGTCTCGGAATTGGGCATTTAGGGCTTCTTTGTGCGGGCCCAACACTTGGGATCCGAGCGACTTGAGTCCTTCTCTTAGCCAAAGACATCGGCGAGGCTTGCCGGCGATTGACCATTGTTAAAATGACTTCGCGCAGAAGGGCAGGCTTGGGATGTGAACTTGTGGAGACGTATCGTGAAAGAGTTCGAGAAAGCGAACACAGTTCACTTTTGCACTAGAAGAAAGGCTGACATGTGCATTACCAGGAACCACCTCTCGCCTAAACAGGGGGTGTCTGTATGGTACTGTACTCAGTCTCTTATTGCTGGTGTTTCACTTGAAACGAACCCCCAAGCCAAACGCAGAGAGGCTGAAGCGCAAACCGGTTCTGCCAGTTACCCTTCCAATAAAGCTAAAATAGTCTACTTGTACGCATGCAGCTCCGCATAGCCGAAGGCATCAATCTCATCGGAGGATTGAACCTAGATTTACCTTTGTCTGCAAGTGCAACTTAGTCATGTACAGGAAGTAAGTGTGACTACTGTAGTTCTCCTAAGAACACACTCTTATAAGCACACTGACAATAATCAGAAGAGCTGTACCTTCACAGGAGCCTATGCGTCCACATCCTAAAGTCTTATCCATTTCTACGGAACGGGATATTGGAAAGGATCATGATACACGTGCCGCTCTAGGACTTCTCGCTACCTGCTCCCGGGGAACTCTCGCTACCCCTAAGAACTCTCGCTCGCCTCTCCTATTCAAGTAGGTAGTCGAGCGTCGTGGTAGTCTACAGCTAGCGCTGGTTTAAAGTAACAAATTTGTCTAGAGTAATTGACTCATTTATAATAACTGAAATGCATTTTCTCGAGCAGTAGACTACCTTTGACTAATAGGAAGGGAAGGACCATACATATATCACAAGGGTATTTACACTAAAGAACAACAACAACCTCAACGCCCTATACTACTAAAAATTAAAAATTCAACCTATTCATTTCTGTTGAACGTTACGGGGGAATAGTCATGTGATTCTGTTTGAGCTGTTTGCTTCGCTTAAGCTCGCTTAGCCACTACAAAAGCCCCCTCGAAGAGTTCA
>JALRMK010000114.1:0-28285 GCA_026119845.1 Pezicula carpinea | reverse complement strand
GATATTAAACTACGTAGTGTTAAGTATTTTAAGATTTATATAGACTATAAGAACTTATAGTATTTTATAACTGTTTAGAAGCTTACTAAACGGTAAATACGTTAGTTCTTAATACTCTCTTAGTATAATTTCACGATTGTATATATCCCTAGGAAAGATAATAAACATATAGACACTCTCTCTCGATAGAAATAGAATATACTAAAGAGAAGAGATACTAGGATTAACTACTATATAATATAACTCCTTAAGCTAGAAACACTAGTTAACTTACTAGAGACTCTTACTTAAGCTACACTAGCTTGTATAAGATAATAAAGTAACTAGTAACACTAGGATAGTAAGGTATAATTAGCTAGAAGTAACTAAGATAACTCTAATAACGTATAAAGTAATAATAATAGAGATAATAAACTTTCCTCTAATAATAATAACCAAGATAATATATAGAATAATAACTCTTCTCTACTTAAAGAACTTTAGAATAAAGCTATATAAAGTGATAATTTATATAAACAAGTAATAGAAGTTATATAATAAGGACGACAGACTTTTCCCTCTAACTTAAAGTTAAAGGTCTCTATTAGAGAATACTCCCTCTTAGAACGAGGATAACTAATGTTTAAAGGACGACTCTAGGTTCTTAATAAGGAAGAACTTTATATAAAAATAATCTAGGAAACATATAACTCTAAGGTATATAGACACCTAGGACGAGATAACATATCCTAGATTCTTAGATAATAGTACTTCTAGCTAAGGATATTATAGGATATAAGATAGTTTATATAGAACTATAACTCTTATAAGAGAAACTCTACTTAGCGTGACTAACGACAAGGATTCCTTAAGCCTCTTCTAGTCCTAGACTAGATATAGTAAGAAATATTAATTAGCTTTATTGTTAACTTACTAGAAAGTAATGGTTGTATAAACCTAGTTATAATAACTAATAGACTAAGTAAAGGAGTAATATTCGATAGACTTCTAGACATTAAAGTATTAACAGTAGTAAAGTAGTTTATATAGAACTACTACCGTTATTACTATCTCCTATAAGTGGTTATATCTAACCGTGGATAGTAATTCATAGGTAAGCTATAGACGAGAGTATACTAACTTCTTAGGATTATATAAAGACTATCGACGGCTTTCTATCTAGAAATAGATAGCTCTACGAAAAGGATAAACTAAACGTTAGAAACCTACCTTTATACGTTTATAGACTATACTTAAGACAATTAGTATAACTGTCTATCTTCTATAGAGATAGCTATTAATAATAAGGATACTATCTCTACAGGAGTTAGTCTATTCTTTTTATAGTATAGTAACTATATTTAACCTCTTAATATCTCCTATACTATAACCGAGACTAGTATATATCCCTCTCTAATTACTTAAACTAATATAATCGTATAGAAGTTAAAGGATACTTATAAATAGACGTAGTTAGTAATGGCTACTACCTAGTAGGTTATAGAGAAAGTTATAAACTAACGATAATAACAAGCTCTAAGCTTTAAAGTTAGTAATAAGGTCTGGTTAAACTTAAAGAATATTCGTATAGACTACCCTATAAAGAAGCTTAATATAAAACATACTAAGTTTACTATTATAGAAGTAATAGAATCCTATAGTTACTAGCTTAATATACCTACTAGAGTATATAATGTTTTCTATAGCTAATTACTTCGCCTAGCTTTATATAACCCGCTCCTAAGCTAAGTTTAAGATAACTCTTAACTATAGCCCTAGCTAGTTAGTAAAGAACAGGATAAAGAGTATAAAATTAAGGAGATTTAAGATAAAAAGCTTATATAACGTAAGAAATAGTTCCTAGTTAAATAGGTAGGGTATATATAAACAATATAGAAGCTAGAAGACGCCTTAGAAGAGATAATTACTCTAGACCGCTAAGAAGAGAGAGCTATAGAATAGAGACTAGTTAATCAAGGACCTTATATAAGGAGGAGAAGAGAAGGGGGGTAATATAATAGGTTACACCTAATATTCTATACTTGGCGTTACTACGTCTACGTATATAACTTCACGTATAGTTAGATAATATAGACTATATTATATAAAGATAAAAGTTTTCCTTTCTCCTTAGAACTTCCTTTCTTCTTTAGTTAATTCTTCTTATAATATAAACAAGTTATTACACTAAATACTTTACATTCGCCCCGTGACAGATATATAGTTAAGGTAAAAGCCTTTACTAATCCTTTAACCCTTGTAAGTTCTTTATTATTAACTCCCGAGAGTATACTAGCCTATGCCAACGATAATTCTCACATGATTTACAGTCTTTAGCTACACTTAGGGGGCCCATTTGTTCAGCCTTCTTGATGTAATTTAGAGCCGTCTCGTGATTCAGGTATGCAGACGGGAGTAATCTCTCCCTACTAACTTAACCCAGATAACTGTGGGCAGATCTGCTTTGGAAACCGCACGAACAATCTTTGAATGCACACTTTACTGATAGAATGTAGTCTAGTTGCTTATATATTGAGTCGCGTTTTGCTTCGAGTAAATCTATCATTTGTATCAACAGAAGACTTCTGTATATAATCTTTAGTACTATAAAAGATTTCCTAGGGCACGCTGAAATCGATCTGGTCTTGTTTAAACGGAAGGTATGAACCAGCGTGTTCCATCATCATTATATATGTGATAGCTGAAAAGGCTTGTGCCTGGTCGAGTAAATACGCAGCAGTCACGAGCTCCATCTGTTCCTTCAAGCTTACGACATTCCGATGACCAAGCCAGTGACGAGTCGCATGCTTTAGAGCAACTTTGCAGTCGTATTTATTAGCTACGACCGAGAGCTGCAGGACCTCGCTCGACGACATCTCTCCCGGTGTTATGTTATTACAGTAGTAAATCACGGCACAGATAATAGTCATGGCATCCACGTCATCTTCAGGCAACAGAATCTCTTTCTTTAAGCTAGTTAGGCCAGAGCGTTGTCCTTGTCTATAGACAGGCCCAAGCATTGCTTTAAAAGCTTTCACGGCGGTTTAGAGGAGGCAGGAGTGGACGTATAATCGAGCTTCGTCGGGTCCAATAAGAAGGACAGTGTCGCTATCGGTAGTAATTTTATCGCATGTATTGTCTTCACCCATACTTCAAGGTTTTCAGTTAATCCTTCTTTGGTATAACACTTATGATTTCAAATGAGCGAGATAAAATCAACACCCTACGCCTTCTCGAAGTTGAGCCTTAGATACCGCGGAGAGATAGCAACTATACATATCCGAGTTTGTTTTATGGCCCCTCAGAAACCGTCGATCCTCGGCGCTTGCTCTCACGTAGAGCATGTTTGCGTGTGCTCAAACCCTATCAGACAACCTAGTCCTACTGCGCCTTCGGCCAGGTGTGCACTGTGAAAAGGTCGTTTGCAGGCTGTTCGGAAAACTGGCACTTCGATAAAGGCATGTGGTTGACGGATTTCGCACGAATGAGGTCCTAGATTCGAGCACTCGACTTAGCAAAAATCGATGGCGTCGGTTCTTCCATCTTTTCCCGGGGAAAGTAAATTGAAACTCACTAGGATCAATCGCGAGAAGGCTCATCCAAGTACCATTAGGACCGAACACGCCATCAACTAGATCTAGTGTCACAAGGAGACGTAAAGAATCGTGGTGACACTGTTGTTGTACTAGCCAAAGGCGAGCCCCTGCTGCTGCCGCCATGAGGTGGCAGCGAGGTCGATGGTAGTATCGCCGCACTCCTTGAGCATGGCTGGTGTGAAGGAGGTCCTAGGCGAGCTTGATTTCCTCTCGCCGAAGAGAAACCAGGCGTAAGATCGCTCGAGGTAGCACTGCCTCCACAGGTACACCCTTGACTCCTCCCTTCCTCGAGCCCTTGGGACGGGAGGGCAGATCTCGTGCACATCACCTCCTGGCCTAGATCCACCCAGACGCTGTCTCGGGCCAGGAAATCAAAGTCAAAGATGGAGTCTAGGTTCGTTGATGACCATTTTACTATTCTTACTAGAGAAGAAGATCTGGGCCACGCTGTACTTGCTATACTGGTGATGGTCCCCATCACCACGAAGCCGCTGCATCTCATCCCACGCAAGACGGAGGGTGAGCATCTACATAGTAGGTTAGCATCTAGCTCCCCTTCGTAGCCTGCCTGGGTCGAGCCTGGCCTGTGAGGGTGCAGTAGAGGTGGAGCGGGTTTGGGATAGTGGTGTGGAATTGGAAGAAGAGGTTGATCAGAAGCCCTCTCTGTGCAAAGGCAAGACTCCGAGCAAAGCCGACAATGCTATCGGTGTCAAGTCAGTCTCAAGAGGCTGCTGGTGGCCTGGCTCAGATGCTCGGAGACAGACATGGACCCGGTCTTCCTCTTCCGTCCCCTCTAGCCTGTCTTCGTCCTGAGGCGCTCCTTCATAGACGGCGGCCATATCGCGGCTCAAGCTGATCAACACGATGGATAACGAAAGAACTACCACGCATTATACAATTTTAATCGGAGTCGCCAATTACCCAGACAAGCCCAACCGTGAGGCTGGCGGTATCTGGCCCCAGATACCGCTCACCAAATACCGCTCGACCAGCGAACCCTTATTTCCCCCTTCCCACAGCTATTAAGTCCTAAAAAGCTGGCCATCTCTTTACACACGTCCTTTCTAGTTCCGTGACGAATTCACGCATTGTGGCTTGAATTCGTCGCACTGTACAGGCAATGGCCAGTCGAAGGATGCACGCACGACTATACGGTCCTCTCGTGCCCACAGATGGTGGTGTCCTGAATCTGACCTTGACATGCCGACGCTTGTATTGTATGCAGCTATTGCGAGACTTCCTGTGGCTCCGGCGAAGCATTTGCGATTCTGACTCTGACGATGCTAGCACTGGTACTGAAGTGTAAAATGTCCTAACCACTAAAGGAAATAAATATAGATTATATGGAAATCTTTGTAAATCTTGCAAGGCAGCAGGCAAAGATTTTAACTCGTCGCGCCAGCATTGTGCCAAGACTCCACGTGGTGGCTGTATTCTAGAACACACAGCGGCGATGATTAGGGGCCACCGTAAGCAGTTGTAGTAAAACAAACGTCAGAAACTACTCGCTCTAGCATCGGGATGTGATTAGTAACAGGAAGATATCCTGCAACTAATAATCTTACTACTCTAAGCTCGGGTAATTTTAGTGAGATTTCATGTAACGGTAAGAGGCAAAAGTACCTACTTTTCACATCATCACATTGTGTTTCTAACTTTGAAGTATGGCTATACTAATCTATTCTATAGTTTCTATGTTCTACAAAGCTTTGGCCTATTCGAACACCACCTCTAGTTCATGCAGAAGCCCCCCGTGGCCCCTCGCCTACTTCGGGACAACCAGGACAAGACTATACTTCCTCACTGGGAAACAAGGAAGTAAAACCCAAAGCCCTCAAAATACTCTATTCAGGCAAAGGAGCTAAGTTCTTGTGTGCTCCTCTTTGGTGAAGTAGCCATACACCATTCCCACAGCGCTCTTTCGCACGACTTGCTGCAAGAGCGAGTCCACCTGCGTGCCTAGTTGAGCTTCGCCGGCAGCGGCTGGAGGTTGTCCAAGTCTGCTAGGATACCAAGCAAGGAAAACGACTGTAACCATAAATATCGGCACACCATCAAAAGCATACAAAGTCCACTCATGGACGTCTGAATATCCAGTCTGGCCTTGACCAAATTCAACACACCGAAATATCGATCTTGCAAAAATGGCGATACTGACCGTGTATAACATATAAAGAATTTGCTTCCATGGCTTATCGGTATTGAAGAACTCGAGAGTTGGGGTCTTCCTCATACGGTGCATCCAAATCACAGCGCAGACAAGAAAAATGCCGAAAGAAACAATCTGAATAATGAGGCCAACAAGTACAATAATTTGGCCGATTTTAGTAGTACTCTCTTTAAACATCAAGCTGAATTGCCCTGTATCGTGAAGGACATCTAATCGCCGAAGACAAAGGCCTTTATGAGTCGCGTGACTCTGATTATCGAGTGATGTTCACCTCTGACAGAGCGCATAATACGGCCAAGGGTCATGTAAATCGAGGCGGTAAAAAGAGCTGGAGGGACCAAAGTAAAGATATTTTAGACAAGTCAAGGCCCCAATTCATCGGTCTTATGAACAGCTGCAATCGTACCAATGTAACCAATAACTTCCACTGCCTTAAAGTCAGATGAAGGTTACTATGATTATTTGTGTCCTGAGTCACGCTAACAACCGATGGTGAAAGGCCAGCAGAACTTGCTGTTTATCTTTAGCATCCGCCATAAATGAGCGATGCTCGTTCTCAAGAACACTATAGTGAAGATAACAGCAGCCGCCATAGATGGGACATATTTCCATAGGTAGGAGTCTCCATCTCCTCCGTTGTAGGGTAGAAGCTTTGTCATCGTCGAGAATTTGCTCGGTTGGTGTTTCGTCTCGCTTGTTCTGTGATGCAGTTTGGTTCTAAAGAGGAGATGGGGTCGGTGGATGATAGATATTTGAAGGAGAGTCTTGGTTATCTGATTTTTCATACTATCCAGCAAGATAACCTTTATTTACATCTGTTTCTCGGGAGCTGTAGTGGAACTAATCACTATCTTGAGTGGTCGACATGCGATACGTGTATTGGAATTTGTGCTGGACCCGAAATGGGTGATACGCGTATTTGGAGATACGTTTCACTAGGTCGGTAATATTATAGCGTATATGTTATTCTCCGTCCGGCATCTATGAAACATTGTACACATTTCGAATAATTGGATATCATTAGTATCATCACAGCACATCTAATGGAGCACGGAAAGGTAGCACTACAATAAATTTTACAACATAAAGTCGTGGCTGGACCCAAAGCACCCTTGTAGCTGAGTAGCTCACCTTATTTCTAGACGCCACCAGGCCAAGGATAAGAACCAGCCTGTAATTTTTTAGAAAGGTATAATGTGCGTCAGCCGACAACGGTCAAAGTGGAATCACAGAAACCTCCGAAGGGAAGTAATCTAGAATCTATTTTTGAATCATGCAAGTCGTCACCATTAGGTAACCGAAACCCGAACGTTAAAGAATCAAATGTCAACTTTCTTAATGTTCAGGTGATACACTTTCATTTTTAAATACTCCTTTAGCATCTATTCAAGCAATTGTTTTTCCGTACCTTTTTTTAAAGCACGGTCTACGAGATCCAATCGAGGAAAGTTCCTACTATGTCTCTTAGAGCTATCTTGATTAGAACATACTTACTTGCTGTATCCCAGTGACACGAGTATTCCAATCCTCGACTCGGGCACTTTGACGCCGTAGCATGACACAATGCTAAAGTTCGCAGGGTGCTTTCTAATATTTCTCTTATAAATAAAACCTATCAGCACAGTTACAAACGTCCTCAACCTTGCGAGGTTACTGTTCGTCGCCAGCATCATATCTACCAAATCGATGTAGGTTATACAACCCTCAGAGCGGGTGTTGAAATCGTATCTAAAATTAGTCCTGTCAATTGGGCATTGCTCAGCCCTGGAAAGTCTAAACGTTTATATTCTTCGCGACCTAGTCACTACCTCGCTGAATAATGCTTAGATTAGCGGCAGGACTATAGCGAGCAGTTAGCTCGGCCAGCCTTCACTGTACTCGTACTTTAGTGGCTGTTCTCAAGGGGGTCGTCGGGGAATAATCCTCGCGCAACAATACCTGAGTACATACAATAACGTTCCCGTATCTGTTCTAGCAATAGATCGGATCGATGTCTTACTTGACGATTACTTCCTAATATTGTTTACGAACAAAATTAGGGAAGACGTAGCTCCACATTAATCAACTACACTAATACTACATCTATTTATGTCCTTGTTCTATGGACGTATTACCCTTTCTTTTTTCCCTTAAACTTTATAAAACACAAAAGTAGCTACTACACAACACTCTAGAGCTACTAATTCCTATTACTGAGATTTTACAGTGTTAACAGATCTGACTTGACAGGTACGATGCCCACGGATATATATAAGAGAAGTAGAGTAATCACGACTTAAACATAAATCCATTAACAACTTATAATAAGAAGACAGCCTATCTAATCTTTTTCGTCCTATACTTCTCGGTCAAAAGTAGGTAAATCTAAACATACCTCACTGAAATATACCCCGACATCTCGACTATCCTAGCGCAACGGCTGATATTATATACGTCAAATTCACACCTAGCTATATATAGACATTGTTTTCATGGCTATCAACATTCATATACACTTGTAGAAAGTCAAGAATTAACAGATTTTAGATGTCTACCTTAGATTCTAGTCATCTACCGTTTTAGAGAGACGACACTGTTTCATCGCGACACATCTCCACTCTTAACAAAGAAAATCTCAAGTCTTGAAAAGATTCTCTTCGTAGTTCTATACCGCGTCCTACATAGAGATATAAGTAAATTTAATACAGACCTGTTCTATATCAAGGATCTTCACAAACATATAAGGTTGAGATCTAAAGCTATCATCGAAGGATCATCTAAGTTAACTCTAAGCATCCGGCTTTAAACGTGCCCCCTCAACACAGCCAACTAGAAAGAATCTCTTCGACCCGTCACAGCTTAGATCCCAATGCTGCTCAAATAAGCAAATGCCACCGGGATATAGTACTAATTGGTCAGGGTATCGGGTCTAATAGATTAAAGAGTAGAATTTAACATCTTGTTAGGATTTATAGTCAATTACACCTTTTAATTATAGTATTCTCTAACCTGTTAAAATAGACCGCTGCTCCTTATACCCGTATCTGGACTTAAAATGCCACCTCGTTTCCACTTGCCTCTCTAAGACCCCTGCACAGCGGCCCTCGCTTGTGATACGATCCCCCGACGTCGATCCATATTTTTCGACGCTTCACAACATCTTCTCATCTCTTCTCTTCTTCTCAAGCACCATAAACATTGTCGACCTCAACCAAATATGCCTACAGCAGAGTTATCGCCTCTTCTAAAGCCTCTTGTCAAACCCCCGACATCGTCCACCAAGTCTTCTAAGACTACAGCTCTCAGCTGGAGAAGGTTCTGCGTATGCATATTCAAAGCAGTATGTTTTGTTTCTAGCTGCTGGCTTTTGGGTCTGTCTCTGGTGTTACCTTCGAGAATCCGGGAATACACTCACACGGACGTTAGAGTTGCTATTCTAGAATGGTCGTGGGAAGCAGTACGTATTCCCGAGGAGAATCAATTGGGTACAAAGCCTTCTGACTTGCACCTAGCTTTCCAGCTCGGATCAACTGGTATGGCAGAACTGCTACGATGATTTTGATTGTGCTAGACTTCGGGTAAGCTGTGCTCATTCACATCGTATCATCAGGACTTCAAAGTTCTAAAATCCATCTCAGGTTCCTTTAGATTGGCTTGATGCCTCTAACAAAGAGAACGTCACGTTGGCAATTATTCGGAAGAATGCTACGGACCTATCAAACTATTTGGGGCCTTTGTTCGTGAATCCTGGAGGGCCAGGAGGTTCCGGTGTTTCGATGGTAAAAGAACATGGCACCGCGATTCAAGTCCTAGTTGGAGAAAACCACGTATGTTCAACCTCTGTGGAAAACCCTGAATTGAAGAAGTACTAAATTGACAGGACATTATTGGTTTTGATCCCCGAGGAGGTAAGTGGGCATTGTTCTGAGAAGAGGAGTAGTGCTTACACTGGACAGTCGGCGCTACCACTCCCCAGGCCCATTGTTGGGGAAGCCCACAGGAGGAACGGATCTGGGGCATTCAAAATTTCGGGCTAGTTGACTCTCATCCTGGTATTATTTACGACCTTTATGCACATCAAAGTCTGGCTTCTCGGCATTGCGAAGCTAATATTGGCGACCTGACAAGATTTGTGGGAACAGCCTCAGTAGCTCGCGATATGCTTGAGATCTTGCAAAGGATGGGCCATCAAAAACTTCGTTACTGGGGCTTAAGCTATGGGACTGTCTTAGGAGGAACCTTTGCTGCCATGTTTCCAGAGCGCATAGAGAGGATGGTGAACGACGGTACGTCGTGGGCTCAGCCACTGTGAATGCAATTTCGCTAATATCTCGTAGGCAATGTTAATTATGCCGAGTGGTACAATGGAACAGGGATTCATTACATTGATGATACTGACAAGGTCATGCAAGCGTTTTATGATCTCTGCCACCAAGCAGGTCCATCAAATTGTGCATTGTATGCTTCCACTGCAAGTGCGGTTCAAAAGCGTCTTGAAAGTCTATATGACCGTCTGAGGAAACACCCATTGCAGATTCAACCTAACAAAAGCACCATTTCCACAACAGGGAGCTTCTCGGTAGTTAAGCCCGACTTAATTTCTTATTCTGATGTTAAAAGTGCAGTCGTCATGTCGCTCTATCAACCTGTTTTGTTCTTTCCGCAACTGGCTCGTGTTCTTCGAGAGCTGGAGGCTGGTAACGGCTTACCTTTTCTTGAGATGGCGGTCAGTCGGGGCTATCGGCAGGATGCCTTCTCGTGTAGCTGTGGCTTACCCGACGGTTGTGAAAATGAGCAAGGATGGCCGCTACAAGCAGTTGGCAATGGCGATGCGGAAGGATTTGTGCATTGTGGAGAAGGCGACGACTCTCCGAATCGTGATAGCCTTGAGGCAATGGAAGCGTATAATATTGAATTGCAGCGCAAGAGTCCGCTGTCTGCCCCGGTAATGTTCAATATACGGCTTGCTTGCGCAGGATGGCAGTCGCGGACAAAATGGAAAGTAACAGGTACATTAACCCAACTTGTTCTTTCACAAGTAACAAATTATTCCACCCGAGGATGTATGAATAACGATGTTCTATCACAGGTCCTTTCAATGCCAATACCAGCTATCCCATTCTCTTCATCGGCAACACGGCCGATAACATTACTCCTCTTGCAAGTGCAGTGCATAACTCTGGGTACTTCCAAGCCTCTGTCGTTCTGGTCCAGAACTCGTTCGGGGTAAGACTCCCTGTTAAATGCCGCTGGGACCAAATTCTGATGGCGATATAGCACACATCCGCATCCACACCTTCACAGTGCACTGCGAGAAACCGGCTGGCATATTTTCAGGAAGGCGTGTTGCCAAAGAATAATACGGTATGTGAGGCAGATACTCTGCCTTTCGGTCTCTCAACCAATAACACCTTCCGTCGATCGAGAGAAGACATACACAAGTATGAGGAGATGGATGCTGCTCTTCGAAGTATCATGGTGATTTCGGTACCTGGGAAATTAAGATAAATTGCCTCACGGCCACGAATACAAGATGATTTCTTTGAATAATATGGGGTAAAGTGTGGCTTCTGGGTAAATATATTTCCAAATAATCTCTCAACACGCCCGGTTTCCAACTACCAGAGACAACTCAATGTTTGACCTATACGCCAGCTGGACGAAATCGAATTTCATGGCGAATTCCAACCTTTCCTTATTGCTAAATCAGAGTCGGTCGTTGTTACTTCTTGGAAACGCTTCGTAATTCTCTAAGGCTCCTCGGCAAACTTAAGAAAATAGGCTTCCTCATACCCCAACGTCAGCTGACTTACGACACGATACACTGATGTGGTATTGGCGTAAACTGTTCCAGTAGAAATTCAAAATTGAATACAGCGAAACTTGTCTCGTAATTGAGTTGACCCACAGTATATAGGTATGGTGCTACTTTCTTTGGTCTCTTTGTTCCGTCTGCTTTTCCATTCAATGATATATCCAATGCCGATGTGAAAATAATACTGTCTTCACGTGATGTTATTCTTGATCTCTTATTGTCAGATTCTAAGGCACAGCGGAAGGTAATATTGATGATATTCAGTAGTTGTGTAGGTGTATAGTTGTATAGTTACAGAACTGAGGCCTCCGGAACGTTCGGATGAAGGCCTTCGACAGATTACTAAGCATATTTCTGACACTTATCTATGCTATCAACAACGCTATCTATCGACTTGTCTTAGGATCTCTAGAGCAAGTGCAACTCAACGACCATAGCTTTCTCTCTCTATCTCTGCTTGTGAACAACCATCCAGCAATCATCAGATACCCATTTTTTTTGGAAAGCCTGGGTGGGACATCTCATCCAAAATCGTGCCGCAAATGTTGGCTTATTTCTTTTCACCATAATGACGGACATCCGAAGCACCACAGGTTGCTGGACATGTCGACTGCGAAAGAAGAAGTGCGATGAAGGTCTTCCAGGGTGCGATAGATGCATTGCCCATGGCCTCGTATGCCACGGCTATAGCAATGAAAGGCCAACATGGATGGACAAAGGTGCATTGGAGAAGGCCGAGCTGAAGATCGTCAAGGACGTTGTGCGCTACAATGCCAACCTAAAGCGCTCATCGAGAATCCACAAGACTTCTCAATCTCGTCACGAAAGAAAAAACCCTTCCTCGTTACGCGACAGGTTTACACAAACGAATAAGCTCGCTGTTGGCGTTTCAATGCCTACTTCAAGCACATCAACAATCACCAAAGGCCTGCCCAACCAATATCATGCACAATGCACAATAACTACGGCCATTGATAATACGGAGATATTGACTGCTTCGGACAATGATCACGTCAAAAATACCTCTCAGCTCACGTCTGCTGAATATCTTCATGATATATTTCCAAAAATGCTTCCCCCAGCCACTTCGCCATCTAGTACTCACCACGCCTCACCCGACAGGAGCACGCTTCTCTTTCACTCCAATTCGTCCAGAGCCGGTTGTCTCCCTACTGACGAATCTTTGTTTCCATCCCATTTACAAGATCGGGAAGCGTTGTTGCTCATGCACTATTTTGATCGTGTCTTTCCACTCCAGTATCAATTTTACAGCCCCTCAGAGACAGAGGACGGACGGGGCTGGCTACTTGCTCTACTGACGCGCACGAAACCGCTTTACCATGCCGCTCTCAGTCTCAGCGCATTCCACCTCCATGTACTTCAGAAACTCCGTCACGAATCTCATCATGAAGACCTTTCCTGTCGGAAGGAACCAGTAACAGAACTCTACGAACATCACGACCTAGCCCTTAAAGAGCTCCAACATTTTATCCAGGTGGCTGAGGAAGATGATGACATGAAAGGGAAAGTTCAAGTACTTGCTTGTACGGTGCAATTCATCTCCTTCGAGCTGTTCAGGGGTGGGGCAAGTAATTGGCAGTTTCATCTCCACGCGGCAGCAGTAATTGCAGCGGATCTTATAAGCCATATGCTTCCAGTTCCTGGAGATGCAGCATCAAGAGTTAAAAATATGGACGCAACTCGAACGGCAATCACATTTATGTCTGGTGTTGTCTTGTGGATGGATACACTTTCCACTGTTACTACGAACAAAAGGTCCTTGCTATATGAGCACCAAGAGCAAATACTGGCAGTGATTCAGATGGATAAGATTACAGGATGTCGTAACTGGGTGATAACCTGCATCAATGAAATCAGTAACCTGGCTGATTACAATTCTCAAAACAACAGAGATGCGCAGATCAATATACTTTCAAGTCAAGCAGATCATATCAGAATGCAACTAGAGACAGGATTCAGCGAGGTCAAGATTGAAGGCGATGCTCTAAGGAGAGACCATGCAGTTCGTGGTGCTCCTGAATTCACCCGATATATGACATGTATAAGAACTCGAGCCTTTGCGGCAGCAGCACTCATATATCTTCAAGCAGTAACTTGCGGTGCGGGGTTGTTCGCAGAAGAGGTACACTCAGCCGTCGAACATACCATCAAGGTCTTGGACGAGATACCAGAACCACAGATGATTAGGGGTTTTATATGGCCTTTGGTGGTAGCAGGGTCTATGGCCAACAGAGACCAAGAGGCCTTTTTCGAAAATAAGCTTTTGGGTGGAGGCAAAGCAGGCATGGTCTTTGGCAATTCCTCACATAGTCTTGTTGTTCTGAGAAAGTGTTGGGAACTGAGAGATTCTACTAGAGGGAGTAATACCTCTTCCGTCAACTGGACGGATGCGATGACCGAACTTAATACCCAAGTGCTATTTGTTTAAGTCGCACCTGTGAGCGGACAGTGCCTTGTTCACTATTATACTTATTTCTTTCGAGAACTCCCCAATTGCCGAGGTTTTTCTCTGTTTCAGTAGTATGATAAGGGTGGTGTGGAGAATATGAGCTTTTTGGGTCATTTGAATTCACTCAACAACTCGAAAACGAACGTACGGCACCAACATTGCAGCCACTCCCACATAGAGCCAAGTGCAAGTACGAATAAATACGAGGAAGCATACTCAGTGATCACTACTCATATCCAACCAACATCTCTACGCGTAATCTCACCTATTTCACCTTTTTGATTATCAGCTAAAGACGGATTCGATAATTTCGACCGCTTTCAACACTTTCTCCTCGGTGTGCCTACGTCCAATGACTTGCAAAGCCACCGGTGCGTTGGCATACTTCTGGGGACCTGATTTATATGCGTTGATATAATAAGCATCTTGCGAACTTAAAGGCGTTTCGCTTCTTCTTGGGAAGTTACTGTACGTGTCAGAACTTTGGACTGAGGTCACAGGGAATGTAATTGCGGTGTGGTCGAGGTTGTTCCAAACGCCGGTGTAGCCATCCCATCTCGTCTCGTCGTGGGCTGGAGCTGCTGCTGGATATGCAGGGGCCAGGATGAAGTCAATGTCTGTGGAGTTCCACATTGTTGCGTACTTTGTTTGCAGCTCATTCCGTTCCATATTTATCTGTACCTGATGTCAGCAAGGCATGCGAAGAAGCAAGAAGGGTTAGAATATCTGGATTACCTTCCAACTTTCCTCGAGGGTAAATTTCTCTGCTGGGGCTCTGAGGAGATTAGTCTCAATTGACTGAACAGGGCCCTCATTTCCGAGCTCCAATACGTCCAAGATGTCTTTCCCAGCATCCAAGAAAAACATCTTGACGAGATTAGCCTGGACGTGTTTGTGTAATGACGTATCCCAATCAAAGATTTCGTGTCCAGCACTTGTCAATGCCTGAAATGCCATATTCAAAGCACGCATGATCGGAGGATGTGGTTGCACGACACCATCATTCCACACTATTCCAACTTTCAACTTGCTAGGCAGCTGCACATCCTTTGCGTCTGGATTCCAGGGCATTCTAACAAGTGATGGCTCGTACTTCCATGGTTCATGGGCCAATATCACCTAAACTCATTAGTTTGGTCTCCTCACTTCCTTGGTTCGCTGGTTTCAAGCATACCTCTTGAAAGAGCCGCAGATCTGCTACAGAAGTAGCGAGCGGGCCAACAACACCAACGATGTTCTCCATACCACCATAATTACCAGCAAGTCCTGAGTGAGGGTTTCTTGCTATACTGGGTTTCAAGCCATAGACGCCAGAAAATGCAGCCGGACACCGAATTGATCCACCTATACGCCATTTCAATAGTCAGTCAAGGGAACTGCCAACAAAGCCTTAGCACCTTTTGAAATACATACCCATATCCGTTCCGATGCCAAGAAGACTTCCTCGCATCGCTATCAGGGCACCCTCTCCACCAGAACTTCCACCAGGCGAGAGAAAGCGGTTGTGCGGATTAGTCGTTCTCCCATAAATATTGCTATCTGTTTCTATAGCCTAACAAAATCCCTGAGTTAGCCAAGTCCGTTCGCTAGAATTTGTTGTAGAAAAAGCCAACGCACCATCAAAGCTTGTGGGTTCGTTGTCTTAACATGGAAGACTGCTCCCGCCTCTCGCAGGACCTTAACAATCAAGGAATCTTCCTCGGAAATGTCCTCTGCCCAGGCGATAAAACCCGCAGTGGCTGGAGTTCCCTTGAGTTTGACGTGTTCCTTCACAGATATTGGGAGACCGTGGAGCCTTCCAGCTGTCTTCCCCGTTCGCTCCAGGTACTCGTCAAGCTCAGCTGCACGACGTAGCGCATCGTCAAACATGACCAAAGCCAGACAATTCGTCTATCTGCAGTGTGAGCTTCCAATCTTGGGACGAAAGGATAATTCTGGAGGGCATGATATGGAAAGAAGACACAACTGCCGCTGGAAAACTCACAACCTGGTGAGCGATCGTTGCACGTTTACAGAAAGCACGTGTAACTTCAACAGCACTATAAGTCTTGTCCGCCATCCTGGGCAACAACTCATGAGCACTAAGCCCAGTAATCTCGAGTTCCCTTCCACTGAGTACTCCTGACCGTGCAGGTAGATCGACGACCGACTCATCCAAACTTCCGGAAATCAGAGCCACGTCCGCATAATAGGACGTGGGGATCGCATTATCGATTCGAGCTTTAACTGTTTTGGCAACCTCGCGCCAGTCGGGCTTCGTATTTTGTCGTCTTTGGAGGTCGGCTGTCATTTTATAGTCCGGTCGGTCTTTTCCCTATCGACGGGTTGATGGACAGATGGACAGATGTATGGAAGTTGACTTGCGGAAATTGAGGAAGAGAAGTTTTTAAATATATGCAATAGGCGCAACGGAATATTTGATGTCTTTTTCTTGCCAGGAGTACAACGTCCATTCATATATATACCTATGATGCACGCTTTTCAAGAACACATGATCTATGGAGATGTTTCTTTCTTGCGGATCCTATGTCTGTACATTAGATGCTATTGGGTAGCAGAAGGCCTCGGCTCGCCTTTCCCTTTGGGTATATTCTCAGTACTTTCGTACGAGCACACGTAAACATGACAATCGAGAATGCCCAACTCATGTACATTCCTACTCATCCAGGCCGACTTCCGGCGACAAAACAAACATCCACTGTCGATCTACGAACTTGTTGTTGAACATTTATTGTTAGTTAGGGTTATTACTTACTACCTCATAAGTTGTGCCAAAGGCGTAGCAGAAGACAAGACTAAGCGGAGAAGACGCTATCAGCTATGCTATCTCTACACGCTCCCTTTAGCGAACAAGTACTGAACTTGTAGAGGACCAGGGCCCATAGCGACTCGAGTACTGTTTGTAGTCCGTACAGTACTCGTACTCGTACATCCCCTACTGCCGATCCCCAAAGATGGGCTGGCCCAAGCGACTTCACCTGTTACCGTCTTGCTGTGTCAGCATACCACGCGTGCATGCTTCAACGTCAAGGTTGAAATCAAATCGACAACCAACATCGATGAATCTCACATTTAGTTTTATACTGTAAAGTACTCACTCACCTTGGATTCTTCTCAATGTCCTCGTGATTATCTATGCTCAATTGTTAGTGGCTGTTATTTCGGGGGTTCGGCTAGCATGTATTGTGGCTGCGACTTGCGACTTGCTGTCTGGGGATAGAGATGGGCATGTTTCTCAAAGTCTCAAAGATCGTACTGTGCTTCGTAGCACGCAAGACACAGGGTTGAAGTAGAGTCAAGTGTGGGAAAGGAAAGGAGTTTCTCTCTTCATTTGAGGTCAGGAACCTTGGTTCATAAAGTCGTAGTAACATATGTATCCATATCCATCCAAATCCATCCAAGTATCCAAAAACCATCATCCTTCCATCCTTCCATCCCCACCTCCCGCCCGTCCTCCCTTCTATGAACTTCCCATTCCACTCATCCTATTATTACTGATCCTAAAACCCCAAAGCAGCATTAAAAGTATCAGCCGTAGTCTGATTCTTCGCAGCCGGGTTAACCGCAGCCTTAGCGCTCAAGCAGGCCGTCTTCGCAGCATCAGTAGCATTGCAGACGTTCGTGAGCTGATCACAGATTCGGTTGACAATGATGGCTGGGTTAAGCGCATCCTGTTGGCCTTTGGCGACGAGAGGATCCGTGGCTTGGAAGGTGAACTCGGTGGCTTTGCGGCCAGCTCGTCCAGCTTGGAAGTCCATGGTCGGGGTGCAGTCGCCAAAGTCGAGACCCGTGCTGCCGACTGCACGCTTGGCCTTGGAGGTTGCGGCTCCATTCTTCATAAGTGCGTTGTAGGCGTCTGCGGCAGCTTGACCTGTCTTTCCGGCTATTGTGTGTGTGAGTCGAGTTCTTTCGAAGAACAAGAGATTGAAAAATGCTGAGGTGGCTTACAGGTAGCTACTTGAGCATTGGCACAGGCGGCAATGGCATCATCGCCGGCCTTGCACTTGCTTCCAAGCTGGCCGCAGATGAAGCTAGCAATGACATCGATAGCCAAGGCGGAACCGTGGTTGAAATCAGCCAGGTCATTTGGCTGGAAAGAAGCCTGTGGTCGATCTTGAATACCGAAAGCAATAGTAGCATCTTTGCAGGTTCCGAGATTAAGAGTAGCTGCTCTCTTGGAAACCTTTGCGCCTGTGACAGTAAAATCTAATGAGCAACGTTTACAGGAAATGAATCCTCTCTTGCCCTTGGAGCGGGACTCACCTGAGTAGCGGACATTTCTCCGGGC
This sequence comes from Pezicula carpinea, assembly GCA_026119845.1. Taxonomy (NCBI): domain Eukaryota; kingdom Fungi; phylum Ascomycota; class Leotiomycetes; order Helotiales; family Dermateaceae; genus Pezicula; species Pezicula carpinea. The sequence goes on along the minus strand of JALRMK010000114.1, from coordinate 9,988 downwards.
TTTGGTGGCAGTCGAGATGTTGCTGAATCCGTTGGCGGCCATGATTTGTGCCACGCTCATTCCGGTGTTGCTAAAGGGTGTTGTGAGCGAGGTCTTGGAGTTTGCGTTCTCCGTTGCTGCTCCTGTGACTGCTGGGTCAACAAGAGGAACAACGCCTCGAAGCTCAGCAGTGGCCGGCAAGGTTGCATCTGTGCAGGCTTTGGGAAGCGCTCCAACTTGTGTGTTTTGCTCCGCGGCTACCAAGCCTTTTGCTGCTGCGATAACATCATCGGTTGTTCCGAGTGTGGCAACGATCTTGTCGGCCGTGGTTAACTGTTGATATGATTAGCACTAATACTGAATGGAGAGTCTATTATCTTGTACCTTATCGCAAGGGTTGGCAGCGCCCAGTAGAGTGCTGATAGCTCCTCCACCAAGCGTAGCGGCCTCTCCTGACTTGCCTCTATTGCTCAAGGCGGTGATAGCAGCAATTGGAACCTGTTCCTGGCCAAATCTGTGCGAGCAACTTAGTATTTTGAGAAGAAAGAAAGGTTACAGGGATCCTACCTAGCCTGAGATATCGCTCCTAGAGCAAGAAGCAATACGGTTGAGGTATGCATTTTGGATTAATGAGTGTTTTGAAATATAAATTTGGACCGGCCAAGAACGAATGTAATAACGATTAAAGAGAGTGTGGGTGGGAGTAGAGGTATGTTGGAGAAGTAGAAAGAATGTGAGTATACAGATTTGAGACAGGATCCCTCAAGTGCCAGATAGACTTACTATATATGAACTCACTCGCCACATGTGGAGGCGTTGAAGTCCTCAATGCGCATCGCGTGTGTGGAATGTATCGAATCAGATGATCCCACGCCAAGGTCAAGGATGATACTCACCACGAGGCCTGAGAGAGATGTATGGGGAGCCGAGAAGGTGCTCACGGTCCACGGAAGAAGACCAAGAGAGCCGTTTAAGGTTCGCGATAGTCACATTGACGGTTGCGACCATGATCGATGGCTGGATAAATGCTCTAGACCAAAGCTGACCTGGAAATCAAACTCGGTGGAGAGGAATACAACGTTAAGAAACGGTTTCTTCATCTGATGTGAGGCAGATCACTTACCCAAGAACAATAGGAGCACCCGGTATGGAAATTACCACCAGGGCATAGAAATCTGTACAAGAAGCGCCGAGACCATCCATCGGCTCAACATCAGTGAATTGACAAGTGTCAGGCCTTGAAAGCCCTATACATGGGACGATTAAAGGGCCCTTCGTGAGAGATCTGTTTGATTGCATAGAAATGCAAGGATTTATACTTTTAGATCAGCCGCTGTCCACTGCTTCGGATGGAAAGGTCTGAAGAGTCGAGACGATGGTGTTTGAGAAGCCTTAAGCGAGCAGTCTGACACTGTTTCGAGTATGCCAAGATTTCATATGCCACCTATCGCCGACAGCTACCACGACGACAAACTTAATCGACGGTTGAATATGATGTGGAAAGAAACACGGGGTAAAGATCGCGTTGAAAACCGAGAGATGGTAAACATGAGGACGATCAATTGTCCTGCGGTCATCGTACCGTGCAGTGAACTTTCTCGTTAATTGGCCCGTCGCTAGTTCTATTGCACATCGCCTCGTTATGTACCTATCTGAAAGTGATTCGCATGATCATTATTAGTGCTTTTAGAATCAGTCGCAAATCCTGAGCCTGACACCAATACTGGAACCGGGTTATTAAGATTCGATTAAAAGGCCGAATAAGATGATAAGATCGCTGTAATGATGCGAGAAAGACTCATGCTCATGGGATACTCATCAATCTTGGGATGAACTTGTTTTCCCCCAAGTCTGTCGTTCGGTGATCTACACTCCATGAGAAGACCGAGCGGCATCATGAGGGAATCTGGTTTAGTAACAAGGAAACTTTGCTTTCAGTTCGAGCCATAGTTCCAAAATGTAGGGGCATATTGGGACTTCCATTCTTGTTGGCTCTTCGTCACTCTTGGGATTCGGATCAACTATCGTCTGGAAGGGAGAGTTCAAGTGGTATACCCAAAGAACATGATCACACGGAGATGAGAAAATTGTTGTCATCACGACCAAAATGGCCACAATTTTTGAGGGCTTCCGTGTAGGCTTGACGTCAGAAGCCTGTTTATTTGGAGCGAAACAGTTGTGGTATCAAAAACCCAGATGCCGAGCGGCATATAGACAGAGACATGGTGCCACATTGCTTTGAGGCCCTCGGCAATCATGGTTGTGCTGTTTTGGCAGTACACGGCAGGCTTATTGTGTCGCCAGCGAGTAAATGAAAAGGGACGAAGGCCCCCCTTACGTTGACTGACAATAGCTCAGTGTGTGCACGTTTAGAATACTTTCCATTCAACAAGAGCGAAACGATAAAGGTCAACTGGCGTACATTGTTTCCTTCCCAACTGCGTTCGAATAGAGTCATTCAACAGAAATTACATGCTTAGAAAATTGAGCAGGGTTCGTATACAATAACTTGGATCGTGGAACACCAGTATCAGGTCGCCCTCAAAGGCCAGTGCTACCAGTAGCTATAAGGTTCAGCCACGCAGCAAGTCTATAATGATCAGTCAAGGTCCACAAAATTTAGCAAGTCGACTCACCTATACCCAGCCTTCGCAATCTGCAGCTGGATAATTGGAATCGCGGCTGTATAGTAAGCACCACCAAGATCAACACTCTCAGTTGCACTGACACCATCAGGCATTACAGTGGAGCAGACATATGCATTTGTGTCTTCTGCCCAGACCATGCTTGAAGAAACTGGGTCGGAGAGGTCCATGCCTGTGAGCCAGCCTGCAGCAGAAGACTTGTAGGTCCCAGACTTGATTGCGGTGGTGAGTGTTGCAGCCCAGGACTTGGCATCGGCGAGAGAGTAGCCTCCGACATACTTCTCCGGCATGTTGGTGTCCCACTGAAATGAGTCAGTCATTATTCAATGAGGACGGGGACTGAATCAAGCGCATACAATGTGATGCAGGTTGGTTGAGACACCATCAAATGTCACATCAATGTCGTTTCCTCCAACTTCCAAGTTTTCATCGTGAAGGGGCTGGTGGATGTCGCCAAGGAACTGATTTAATTGAGATAAGCATCAATCTAAAGCCTGCAGTTTCTCGACCATGAAGGGAGAATGAGACACGCCGCGACTCGCTCTACCGCTGCGACCCATGAACCACGACGATGCCTGAGATCGGAACTCACATGAATGACCATCTGCTGAAAGTTAGCGGGAAATCCCAAGCCCAAGGAACAATTCTCTCATACCTTTGCTGCAATAAGCTTGTCAGCTGCGCTTACACTACTGCTGCTAACTCTTGCAGTCTGGAAACCTTATCAGCAAATTGACTTCCTCAAATTGGAAAGCACACTCACGTAGTTCTTGATGGCACTGACAATACAGCCTTCGGCATCACAGTCACGGTCATAATCAACGCTGCAGCTTGAAGGTGGGCTATCATTTGCATCGATGTAGTGGAAAGGAGCCGAGAAGGTGCCAGCCGCGGTATAGCGATAGGTATCAGCCTATGAGGTTGTTAGGTTATAGACAACCCAATTTTCGAGAGGAGCGTTTACCCATGCGGCAACGCTGGCTAAGTAGTCGGTTGTGGTATCGCCGAGTATGTCTTGGAAATAGGTCTCTGTTGCCGTTGTAACTATCCGAGAGTAAGCTCGAGGCCTCATACCCACGTTCCAGGACAGGCTCTTTCTCGCAGGAAAGGTCGATGGTGGGCACTGGCTCCTTACCAAAGTTGGTTGCAATGTATGCAACAGTATCATGCCCAAGAGTCCCCCACGCAAGGACGTTTGGGAGAGCAGCAAGGAGAATGACAGGAGCAGAAGTCTGGATCTTCATGTTGGAAAGAACAAAGCAGCTTCGGGCTTGCTTGAAATCTTAACTTTGCTTGGCTGTGAAGAAAGGGCAGGTCGCTGAACCATCGAGGTGCAACGTCGAGCGCTCTTATAAGTTATACTTGACGCGTGCCCCCATCGCCTATGATTGTGCACTTCAAATCCAGGAATGATTCTTGATGGAGCAGGTACAAAATGGAATCATCTCAAAGTGGAAGGCTGGCAACCATGCAGCTGCAATGATATCGAATGCCTTGATCTCGACGCGATTGCAAATTTTGAGTTCTCTGTGATGGCCAGGAATGCCGTCTCTCAGTGGTCCGGCACTCGGACTGAACACAACGAAGAGCCCTCGCCAAAAGAAAAGGGCTACAGTGCCACCTTCCTTATTCTCCCACCGCCCTTGACCACCGAGCGATACAGAAGGAATGTATGCATTCAAGATTCCAAGGCCAATTTCGACAGAGCTCAACTTCTTCCTCTGAATGGCTGGAGACATGCATCCATGCATTGTTCGTACGGTCCACGGCGACGACCGCACGAAGCATCGAATCAACGAGTGCCATCGTCGGTCTGCAAGTCATGGCAAAGTTGCGAACTCAGGGCGATAGATAAGCTTAATGCGCCATGGCAGTCAGGATGCCAACCACATTAAGCAGGACGACAGACAGGATGGCTGGACGGCTGGACGAGTCGACGGCCGCCATCCAGGGGCGAGGGCGCTTGTGAGGATGGTGGGAGGTTCTCCCACAACCTTCGATGCAGAGAGATGGACGGGGTGGAAAGGTGATTGGAGCTGCTGTGGGCTTTTGATCCGATGATGGCGGGAGTTGTGGAAACGTCGGCAGATGAGATAAGAGAGAGTGCTCGTACTGAGCCGGGGTGAAGGCGGCCAGTCGAGAGCAACAACAACACCAGGACCTTTGGTGTCGCGAAAATGCAGCGAAAGTCGACAAGCGGTGTGATCAAGAATTGCGACACGCGACGGTCTGGGGGTGGCATCTCAGAACATGGCGCTTTTCTGTTCAACACAGCATGTCACGAAGAAAACGACCACGACGGCAGAAGCCAAGGAGAGACAGGATTGTCTATGGTATGAATTGGGTGGAAGACGAAGAGGTAGCCGAGAAGAGAAAACGAGGTGCCAATCCTCCTGCCTGAGGCACCATTTGTAAGCACTGCACTACCGACCCACCAGGACCTATTTCTGATGGACAATGCGACAGACCTTCACAACAACACCTCCCTTGCACTTCACATCAATCAAGCAATCCTCAAAATCATCACGGGCAGCACTACCGCAATACCTCCTCATCACAGAACTTCAAAGTGGGAAACAAAAGGGAATGTGCAATTAAGTCCTGTCTACTTCATCGTCATCATCTGTCTCGTCTGCTATAACATCTACTCCCAGCTATAGCACTCGTCGACAATGGGAACCGTGACGCTGTAAAGCTCAGCGCTGTACCACTGAGTGGCAAAAGCGTCCAACTTGAAGAAGAACTCGCTGTCCAAAGCAAGACCCTCGGAGCAGGATCCGTTGCTGGTAGTTCCAGTCACACCTGTGAGATCGACGCCCTCGGCCGCAGTCAAGGTGAGCGTGTTGTTGAACCCAGGGGTGGCCGTGAGACCGGTGGAGAGATCAATCAAGCCACCGAGGATCTTGATCTCAATTTCAACGGTGAGAACGACGAAGGGGTTAACCTCGGCCGCAGCTTGGCCAGAGATGTTGACGGCGGCAGTGTAGGTTGGGGTCCAGCCAGAAGTGGCCGTGTTCGACTGGTCGAGAAGATCAATGTGGACGTTTCCATCAGCAAGTGCCATGCCGACGTCCGCGGTAATATCAACAGCCTCGCTGGCCGAGATCTCAGCACCGATCTCAAAGTTCAACGCGGGGCCAAGCTCGAGAATACCGGGGATAGAGACCAGAGAGTACTCGAGAAGGCTGGGGGCGTAGGTGAAGGTGTTGGCGTACGAAGACTCCACGTCAACGGAGAGGGCAAGATCGGCAGAGAAGTCGGTGTCGATATCGAAGTACAAATCCTCAAGGGAGATGGTGAGCCAGTTGTACTTCAGGTAACCGGAGAAGGTAACGGCCGCAGACACGGAGGCGCTATCGGCAGTGACCTCGACATAAGGCTCGTAGCTGTACAGCACAGTATCGTCGGCAAGGGCCTTGGTGAAGTCAAGTGTGTAGTCCGAGTCCAAAGTGGTGCGCTTAGAGAGAGCTGTGCCGGAGAGGCCACCAAAAGAGACTGCCGTAATCGCTAATCAGTTGTCAGTATACACTTCTCATTCACGTTGCCAGCTTTATAAAACAGGGGGTTCAAGACTTACCAACAGTCCCAGCAATATCAGACTTCGATGACTTGCAGGTAATCACGGAAGAGTCCGCATCCGATTCCACGCTGGAGACTGTGAAGAACCCACGCTCTTCGTCAGGATCACAGTCTCCGAAGTGGTTGGTGATCAAGACGAATTCGCTCAGATCAGCCCAAGCTGCCTGGGCTGCCGCGAAGACGGCCGAGTCGCTGAAAGATAGAACAACGTTGCTAGACGAGCAGGTGACGTTGGTGATAGCGCCAATGTTCTCAAGAATAACGGCCCCATTCTTCATGGTGTGGGTCACGTTCAAACCGGCGTCGGCTGCTGCGGTATCGTTGGTACCATAGAGCAGAGTAACGTTAGTGGTCGGAATGACATTGGTCGCGTCGTCTACATTCACGACTGGGTCCGGAACCGGGAGGAAAACGGTTGTGGTGTTGGAGCCAGTGGTGGTAGAGTTCGTAGCAGTGTTGGCAGCAGCAACAGCTGTGGCTCTGGTGGTCTGAAGGGAATGAACGACTTCATCAGCCTCACACTCTTCACTGTCAACTGGGGCAGCGCGAACCAAGAAGGCAGCCGTAGCCACCACGAGACCGTATGAGAAACGCATATTGACAGGACGGATTATGGATTAAGGATACAGGTGGGGGGACCTGGGACCGGGGGTAAAACGAATGTGGTGCAGAAGCAGATGCTTGCAGAAGAAAATCCAAGGAGAAGGGCAGACTTACCAGCCTTTGTACTATTTCGAGAATTGGCTTTTCTGTGAACTTTTGCGTGCTCGGAATGACTACGGGGCTCTGAGCTGCGTGTGATGTCTCTCGGATGACCCCATCTCATGCTGCAATGCAAAGAAGTGTACAGTACATGGCCGGCGGTACGCAGAGAGATCTCATCGGCGATGATGTCGCATTCAATAATAACAGCATCCTCCAGCTGCTGAGACCTCTTGGTCGCCCGTGCCCTCATATATTCATTCGATGAATTCAGCCTTTCCCCACTCATCGTTGCCATTCAGACGGCGTTCCGTGTGGTCGCCAGTGGCTTCGCCGAGCAAGGTGGCTGCATTTGGATCTTAATATCGGAAGATTAGATCCTGATCAAGGCTTAGCTGCGATGCAAGAACGACAGGGCTATAGCAGCCGCATTAAGATCTGATACCCAGAGTGTAGACATGGTCCCGGCGCAGAGAAGTGCCTTCCATTGGGCCAAATGTTTCAGGAACTGGGATCCGGAGTTGTTCCTAGGTTGGGGATGTGCTTCTAGTTTGCATGTTTCCTGCCCCATCGCACATGCAGTGGAGGGATAGACGCGGACGAAGACGGTTATTTTCAGTTGTTCTTTGAGTCAAGCCAGCAAAGTTTACACCAAAAGACAGAAACCTCTGTTCTGGAGTCCAGTTGATACTTGCGAGAGCTCGCAAATCCATAAATCCATCAATGCTCAATTGCAGAATCGGTCAGTCGATTATTCAATTAATTCGACCTCGACATTTGGCCCCCAAAGAGGACGTTTCGTCAATGCTGTCGTGCAGACAGGGCAGAACGTAATCTCCGAATTTCACAGTTCTCACTTTATTTTGGAGAATCGCGATCTGTAAGCGACCGATATATCCTTGTTAGGGGCGCCTTACCGTACGGCAGCTGGTGCACGTGCTGTGTACCCAGGCTTTCGGTGCTACGGTACAGTATGAGGGAACGGTCAATCCCACTTTCCTCTCAGCCCTCCAGTGCAAGACGAAGCCGAGAACAGTTTGTGTGGTAAGCCTTGTGGCCCGGAAAGACCCAAATGAGTTGATACTTAGTAAAATCCTGAATTGCTAGAATCCTTCTGAGTGTTCCGTTCTTCCTCTGTTGTGGCTTGTTAGCTAACAGTGTAACACTCAACTACCTATGCTGTATGGTACTTCGAGAATTGCGTCTGCACTAGCGGGTCGGGTTCACGGCCAGTTCTTCACTTCTTCAAAGTCCGAGCTTGGTTCTTGTCAAACTTTGATATGGGTGTTCCGTTGCTTCCAGACCCTCTGAGTACTGTGCCCCGTAGATTGCAATTGGGTGCCGCGCGTAGATATTGGCATTTCTAGACTTAAGACAAGAAGTGGTGGTGCGCCGAGAAGGAGTTCTCGCAGAACGTGTGATGAACTTGCGTGCGTACATTTTTTATTTATTATCACATCTCTAGAACCTATCAGCTTTTAACTTTCAAAGAGTCTTTTTCATGACTTTGTTTTACCGAATCGATACAGTCTTTACAAGGAGGGGATAGACAGAACATACCAAGTACTACTAAGATCACCTTATCGATTAAGCACGTTTAACCTTCTTGTAGTCGAGACTTAAAAGCATATAGACATCGGGAAGCAAGGTGAATTAACAGGACAAAACAAAAGAAGGTTATATATCCTATAGTAGTTTATAACATACTTATAATAATAGAGACTATAGTTTCTTATTCTAATTATAAGATTAGTAGATTATAGACAGTTAAAATTCCTAGAAGTTTTACTTTCTTCTAGATACTAGAACTCTAGTATAGTTAGTACTACTACTTTATAAGTATATTAATTTTATAGTACTTTAGTTAATTATACCTTATATAAGTATTACTTATCTATAATTATATACTTTAAGAGAAGTTTAATAGAGGACTCTATTTAATCTATTCTATAGTCTTATATAAGTCTTCTTAAGTAACTATTCTAGTTCTATATAAACTATTTAGTTTATTAGTAAATAGTTCTCTTTCTAGTATAACTATAATTAGAGATATCTTTATAGAGGAAGTTATAGGGTGTTTAGTTATAGATTAGTATTACTAACTAAGGAGAAGAGAGAGTCTATACTTTGTCTACTTCTTTTTACTACTATATAGACTATATAAGATAGTCTATACTACTAGCTAGTATTTAATAATTATATTAAACCTTACTATTCTCTAACACTCTCTCTTAGGGTAAATCTCTAAATCCTCTTTATTATTCTCTAAGTTTCTCTACTAATTCTAATTAACATCTAAACCTTTTAAAAGCTATCTTCTATAAAGACTTAGTTATCCTATCTATAACTATCTAATTAGTAGAAATATAAGAGCCTTCTAGCTTTCCTTATTCTATAAGATCCCTGATATAATAGTAATAGATATTAATATACTTAGATCTCTTATATAGGTAAGGATTCTTAATAAGTACTAGTACTTCTTAATTATCCTTAATTATAGAAATAGTTCTAGAATTCTTTCTAATATACTATAGCTTTCTAAGGTCTTTAAACACTTGTATAATCTATTACCCTTATTTAATATTTATAGATTAAGTTATATATTTAGATTTATAGCTAGATGTTAAAACTAATTTTTACTTCTTACTTAACTATAAGATTAAGCTACTATAGAACATAGTAACACTTCTAGAGATACTCTTCCTGTTAACTTAATTACTTACCTAGTCTATATTAGTATAGACTATAGTATGCTAATAAACTACCCCTAGACTAAAGTGTACTAATTACTTAACTATTTTCTTAATATACCTTATTAGATTCTTTATTATATAACTATATCTCTTATATAGGTTACTTATAAATTAACTTAGCTTCTCTAAGGTAAATATAATGTCTAGTCTTGTTATAATTATTATAAACATTAAGCTACTAACTGTCTATTAGTATTTAATAACATTAATCCTGGTATTATTCTTAGTTAATAGAGTAAGATTATTATATCTATTAACTAGAATATCTCTACCTCTACTCTTTATCTTAGTAATTCTAAACTTGTCTAGAACTAATTCTAGGTACTATTC
>JALRMK010000113.1:0-28587 GCA_026119845.1 Pezicula carpinea | reverse complement strand
AGAGTAAATAATATACTATTTTTATATTATCTTATATTATTTTATCTCTTATCTTTTAAACTTAAATAGTGTTATATATTGTATTTAATGTTATAATCACGTGACCGTATATAAACTCTAACTAAATCTAAACTCTATAGTATATTCTATAAGATACTAATATCTTATAGAATATTATAAGAAGTGATAGGTTTATATTAAAGACTACTACCTGCTAGATTTTTAGCTAATAACAATAAGAGACTGAGAAGTCCGCCAATACAATTCTCTAATTGTTCTATAAACCCCCAGCAGATATTAGTTGGTAGAATAGCGCTTTCATAGCCTAGAGCAATACTCAATGCTACCGCGGCAAGCCGAGCCTGCCAATTACCATACGCTCTGACAAGACTGATGTGGTCCTCTGGCTTGTCCAAGAGAGTAAGCCAGTTGTCGATACACGTTAACTTGTAGCTCGACTTCAGCTTCCCGCAACCATTCTCGTCACAGCGCACTTGGTTGTTGTCTTGAACGCTGGCACATGTTGACAAGCGCCGCACTTTTAAACTATCAACGATCTTCATGACATCCAAGTCGGCAATCCATCTCCCACAGTCGTGTATTGAGATCAAGGTTTCAAGCATATAAACCTGAACATCCTGACCACCACTGAAGCCTATATTGATACCAGAAGTCGCTCCAGTGAAAGATAGGTGAAGAGAAGTGTTACTGAAACAGTCCAAGAGCTGACCATGAAAATGCTCATGGCTAAGTTGTGGCCATTCACTCAAGGTCACCTCCTTTATCAGAGGTTCCTTGGGTGGAACAAGAAATGCCATCCCTGGCCGTCCAATGTTACCAGGGATTTGAACTATGGCTCCAGGCTCAGCGATCTCAATAGGATCACGGAGTATTGATGCAGCAACGTAGATTGAGTCTCCAGATGATAGAGCCATCACAGTTTCAAGTTCTGTAGGGTGAGGATTATGTTGTCCCGATTCAAAACATAGCAATACAAGCGAAAGCTGACGCACGATTGAGTTGGTACGGCTTCAGAGCACTTGGTACCCCGTCTATAACCTTTAAGTAGCAGTCCTCCTCGTCAACCTACCTCGGATCTTAAGTTCTTTTCTACCCTTAGAAAAAGAAGAGAAAAGCTAACACCCAAGGTTCACCTTTACCTAACTACTACAGTAAACAGCCCATATCCTGCCTAAGTCCCTCAAGATATACCGAGTGGCCCCATTCATGGATAGTACCAAGGACATTGAAAATACTAGACAAATGCGTAGCGTCGGTAATTTGTCTCGTACAGATAGTGCTCATCGTGCACCCAGCCCATACTCCAGCAGATTTCTCGCATTTGAAGACATGTATGCTGATAGCCTCTTTGAACACCATAACGCCAAGATGCATGAGAGCGAGACTGCTGTACCGAAGCGTCTTGTCCTTGGCAGATGCCTCTCTCCAAACTTGGAAGCGATTGTAAAGCGCCGTTCCCCCATACGAGGCAAGTTTGTCACGGATGCGCTCTTTGGTTTGACAGGTAACATCGAGCATGTCGGCAAAGGCAACGCTCAGGTAAGGCAGTATTGCACTGGTGCTCGATGAGGTGCTTGAGGGGCAGTAAGATTCGGCGACAAACACTTGTTGTTTGAAATCGGCTAGGCTCTGGGGAAATGCCTGAACGTTGATCCAATACGCATAGTCAAAATGGGACATTGGCAGGCTGAGCTTGTTCGATGATCGCGGGCTGGCTGAATGCGAGCTGATCGTTGGCGGGATGTCTGAGTGTGAGGGACGATCAGAGGTGTTGCTGGTTGACCGAGTGCCGTGGGCCCTCGATGGTTCAGATCTCGGCTTCGTATTGTGTGAGGCCTTTGGCCCGGTGCGTAGCTTCGCAGGTCCTGGGATGGCTGTCGTAGGTGGTGGTAAGGATGGCTTCATCGCATGGATTGGTAGAAGTTCGTAGTCGATCCCAGAGACGTTGAAGATGATCGGATTGAATTTGCACCGCACTGCGAAGGGGGGTGGAATGGCGGCAACGACGGCGGGCGCGTTCAAGATTCGTGCATGTATGAAATCGTAGAAACTGGTGAAGAGAACCTGTGGAGTTGAGAACGTCTTGGCCGTGGCTGCGAGGTCCTCGAAATATCGGTCGGTTGGATCATCATTCTGTGTCCGTCGTAATTCGTCCCAGGCCTGCGCGCTGCTGTTTCGCGGGAGAGGAACGAGGTCTTCGCGCAGCCGGCTTCGTATCGTTGCCATCAGATCAGAGCCATCCTTGCCGCCAAACCAAATGCCATATTTCCCAAGGCCGAGATCATCATGCGGAGCCATGTCGACATGCACGTCTGAATCAAAGGTGCTGCCACAGCTGCGTCGAACATGCTGCCAGAGTTGATCGATGGATGCTGGATCTGTGGGTGGTGGAGAAGGAGGCTCTACATGCAACCAGGACGAGGATCCGGAGGAGGATGAGGACGGCGACGAGGACGAGCATGCAGCCGATGGCGGCTGAGGAAGACCAAGATCGTGGGGACTATGCAAACCGTTAGCTAGGCCAGAGAAGCGATGGAGAGGGAGGCATCGATCTGATGTCGCTTACCTTTGTGCTGTATCTGGTGAATGAGTGTGCTCATATAAAAAGGCGACGACACATCCATGATCGGGCGCGAGAGGAAGTCCATCGTCGCGGCGATTCTCTGCACATCTCCGGGCACATTTCATCGTGGTCGTCGCTTGTAGACGGTCAATGGCGACGTCGAAGATCGGTGGTGCATTGTTTGTTCGGGGAAGGATGTGAAGATGTGAAGATGTGAAGAGGTCGAGATGTCAAGAGGTCGACATGTCTGTCTGGAATGATATTCACGTGCATCTTGTTATCGCTATCGTGATCGTGATATCGACCAGCTGCCCTTGCGTGTCCCTCACACCCTTCCTCAATGTTGTCGGGCATCTTTCCAACAAGTCCTTTGGTTTACGACCCTGATATCCTGATATCTTCTGCATCCTCCAGCATGTCTTCATCTAAGACCACTCGTCGCCCTTCGGGGTGTTCCGGGGAGGGGTGGCCTTGAAGGAGCTCCTTGTGTTTCTCTACAATGTTTCGTGGCGCCATCACCTCTCGAAGGTTTGCCATCGTACTGTAAAGAATTGGCGTTCGTATTGAGAGGCTCGAAATGTGCAATAGCAGAAGGGTTGAATTGATGTATCTGAGTGCGACCGTGAGATCCGCCTATGAATCGTGATCGGAAGCTAGTTCTTCCTCTCCGAGGTCAGGTGATATCACCAGCGCAACAGTATTATGGCTTAGCGGAAGTTGTTGGTGGGTGCGTCGAGGTATCGAGTTCAAGTTACACTAAAGAAATAGTTCGCAGTACTTCTTGCTTTATAGGCAATTAGCTTCTAGACTGACTTTAAGCGGTTGTGTTAGTTTAGCAGTAACAATTAACCACTACTACGTAAAGGTAGTTAGCTATCAGTAGTATAAACTTAGTCCTAGTACTCTAGGGATGGTGAAATCATCTGACCTCGGAGTAGAACAACTTAGACCTTGGGTCTGACTCAGTAGATACATTTGGCCGGCGCGCGCGGACTTGAATAAATTAAATCTTTTACTACTTTAATTTTACTCTCTCCTTAGTACAAGGTCTGTCTCTCTACAGATGACTTCCAGTTTACAGTACTTCGTCACGCGATACCTCACTTACTAACCTAGCCGAGATAGGGGTATAACTAGCCAGCTTTTTACCCAGAATTAACCACTCTTTCACTTCTAAATTCTTGCCGTAGACTATTATTTCTAGTAACCTACGCAGCAAATGGTTTCCATTGACCTTAATTTATAAGAACTAGTCCCTCGTTCTCCTTGTAAGATTTTTCTTAAGTTGTACGTTGTAATTTCAAAGCTATAAACCTCCTACTTTTTCTTCACTTTTAAGGGTTAAGCTGCGCGCGCACTCTCCGCAGTTAGATCTTGCGCTTTTAAAGAGCGCTGTGACAATCGTTACAGAGACTTAGTTGTAGGATTTAGAGAATGTAGCAGAGATTATATTTCACTTACAGCCGGTCTTTACCTTAACTCTCTTCTTAACTTGTCTCTTACTCTTGTTTCTCCTTCTAGCGTGTTCTTTATTATCTTTTATCTTCTTAAATTTTAAATTCCATACATAATGAAAACTTAACTCAAGAAAGCGAAGATTCCCATAACAAGAAATCTAAACACAGTCAACGTCCACAGTTTTTCTTCCAGCTCCCCGCTTTCAGCAAACTCGATTTGCTGTAAAATGAAAGATTGTACTGGTATTTCTTCTTGAGCATCAGTAACAAGGGACTTATTTGTGACCACTTCTTGGCCAAGAGTCGCTGGTGACTGTGAGCGAAAGCTATGCATTTCAAGGCTTGTGTCTGAAATGGCCATGCCCACTTGTTGCTCGGTATCCATTCGTCTTCTCAATATATATCCGTCCGCTGCTGCAGCCTCCATATGCATGCTTGTTGCTCTTCCCAGACCTGGAGAAATGAAGGAATCAGTCTGAGCCTCTGGAGGGCTACTTGGTGTGGAAGTTCCTGTTGCCGTTTGGCGCTGCGGATTTGCGCTCCGAGAAACTCCCTCGACAGGATCGTCTATCATAGTTTAACACTGATTTTGATGAATTCTGGGGATAATTTCTTACCGAAGAACATTTCCGCTATACCAAAAGCAGGCAGAATAAGCATCAACAGCGGTAATTGTTGACCAAAAGTCCATTGATTTTCGTTCCCACACATTCCATAGTACACAGCTGTGGTTCTGTATCCAGCTATTCTCTGCATGGAGCCCATTAGGGTATAGCACGTCCAACACAGACCAAATATGAACGACTCCCAGACTTGGGAGGCGGCGGATATTATTCCAAAAAAAAACAATAATATCCCACTGACAAAGCTCCAAATTTCTCGATTGATATGTGCGCGGAGAAGTTGGATGTTACTTACCAACAATGGCAAAGGTAAGTCCTTGAGACTATCTCTTGTTTGCTGCAACATTTCATGGTGTCGGCGCAGCTGGCAGGCCGATGCTTTGCAAACCATTTTAAGCAATCCACAAATCCTGGCTAGCCACCAACTCGTGCTTAGTATGAGAATAAACCGCTCATCCACTATACGATTAGGAAACAAGACTGTTACAGCATCGGCCCAACCTTTTAACAAAAACCAATACAAGATGGCGAGAGACATGGTAGCCGGGGGGCCAAAGTCTTGTCCGAGGTTCTTGAATCCGCACGTTGCCGGTAGACCGTACACTTCAAGCCAATCATTACTTCCAGTTACAGCCCATATAGCAAGAAGCAATCCACCGGACAGTATCATTGCAATTGCTCTCCAGGTCCGAAAGAAAACATTCTGTTCGATGTAGTGATGTACGAAACTGAATGTCATGGAATATGCCCCTGATGCTGCTAGAGACAGGTTCATGACCGTATTGAAATGGTACTGTGTGATTTCACACACCGTAGCAAGGCCAACAATAGAAATCGAAAGGCCAGTAACAAGTTGTTGATCACTCAGGACTAAAATGGCCTTTTGAAGCGCCTTTGCGGTTCTGGCTCCGGCTTTTCCCTGGTGGCGTCGTTGGAGAAGCTTCGAGAGAAACTTTTGGAGAAAGGATTGTGAATATTTGACAAGGTGGACATCAAGTTCAGAGAACCCGAGATTGTCAAGTTCTTCAGGTGTAGAGATGATGTATACCACAAAGAGGAGGATTACTGTAACCCACGCGGCAATGTAAAAGGAAGCGATCACCTAATCGAGTATAAGATCCCGTGAGTAGATAGCAGGACGAACATGCAGGATTTGAGACGTTGAACTGACCCCAATGCCATTGATATCAGAATCGGCATCAAATGAAACAGTGAAATTGTCAGGGATGGTACAATTTACTGGTACAGAACAGGTAAACATTTTCAAGGTTGGTGTATAAAGATGAAATGATTAATTTCATTCTATTAGGAGAGAGCAATGTTGAGATATTTATTGGCATCTTAACATGGCTTGCAAGATGACTTCAGCCTCACCAAATTTCGGCCCAAAGGTTTTCAGTCCTTCGGGTTACAATGTTAGGCTGGGTTAATCGACCGCTGTAAGTGGCTACAGGACATCTTTGTATACTTGGGGCTGAAAGCCCACGTCTTGGTGGTTGGTGATCGGCGATCCAACGCAGCATTGCATAGACGCCTATCATAAAACACTGGCTTTATAATGACTGTCATTTGTCGCCTCATTTATATCATTAGATTACCATCTAGTTGGCTGGTAGATGTGTGTCGCAGTTTTGTGTGGTGCGCACTATGAGAGCTACGGTGATATATATAAATTATATCTTTTTCTTGATTTTTAAGTTATAGTAGTCTTTTCTTATAGGTATAACACTTTTCTAATTCCTTTAGAAAGTAATATATTAAGAGTTACTTTTAAGATTTACTTCTAGATTTTTTAAAATAGAACTATTAAAATATACTTTATAATTTAAAAATATTACTATAGATGTCTTTTACTCTATTTATTATCTACTTATTATAATAGTTCTAATTCTATAAATTTTAATATTCTTATAATCTACTTAAAAATCAAGGTTTAATCAAGATTTAATTATTCTTTTTCTCTGTAATTAAATATATTTCTCTTTTTTCTACCTAAAATATATACTATTTTAGTAACTTAAGAAATTTAAACTATTACATGAAAATATAAGTAGGTAAAAGTATAAAGAAGCTATATTTTAATTGGACAGTTTAAATTTCTTAAGTTACTAAAATAGTATAACTTTTAAATAGTAAGTCTTTACTATTTCTATTAATTTATATTATATATCTTTACCTCCTTAAACCTTCTCTACCTTCTCTTCCTTCTCCTTCGCCTTAACACTCTTCCAGCCCAACGCCCACGTAAAACACCAGGCCGCAACCATAGCGCCAACAGCCAAATACAAAGTCGTAGTAATAGCCTTGTCATAAGCCAGGAGAACACCAGGCAAATCATCTTTTGGGACATAATCACGAAAACCCGTGGCACCCCAAGCGAGAACATCAGCAGCGTTTATCTCTGGTGCGTGTTTGTGCATATTAGTCTCCAGGGCTCGTGTGAAGATTAGTTCGGCGAAGGAGAGCATCAATGTTCCGCCGAAATTTTGCATGAATGCTAACATAGAGTTTCCTATTGCTATTTGTTCTCTCGGGAGGTGGTTTTGAATTGCTACGAGTGGCTGTTTTCAAGCATCATTTAATTAGTGTGATTTTTAGGAATGGGATGCGATCAAAATAGGGGAGGGACCAGGCGAGCGAAAAGATGGGATTTGGGATAGGGAGACATACGATTTGAAGTGCCATGCCTCGTATTCCGGTGAGAAACTCGAATCCAACCCAGTCACCCGTTGAGCTGTTGGGTAGCAAAATCGTGAGGAGTCCAGCTCCGATTGCACCGATGCCTAGACCTAGTACTCCGAATGGAGTATAGTGACCAAGTTTCGATACTGCAAGCGGCCATCGATCAGTAGCAATTCTGTCTGGAATGTTCAAAGGAAGATGAAAGACGACTCACTGAAAATGCCACTGGCAACCGCAGTCAAGATCTGAGCTCCTACCATGGGCACCAAAAAAGCGCCGGCAATGGTTGGACTGTTGCCCCGAACGGCCTGGAACCATACAGGCATATAATAGACGGTGATCATCATCGCACCCATTGCGAAGAATTGCACCAGCGTTGCAGCAGCGACCACCCGTTGACGAAACATAGCTAGTGGCAGAATAGCCGTAGCACCACGATGGTGTTCCCAGGCAAGGAAGAGAGCGAATGTTGGAGCAGATCCTACAAAAAGCCCGATGATGGTAGCAGAGTCCCAGGAATAGCCTGCTGTTCCACCCCAACTCAGGGCAAGTAAAAACATAATGATTGCGGGGGCAAAGATTAAGAAACCGATCATATCAAGCGTAGTGAAGATTTGACTGAAAGTCGTGAGACGGGCTTCAGGTTTCACTCCCTCCGGAATATGAACGATGAAGAGGATGCCCGCGACAAAGGCGCCGCATGGAATATTGATGAAGAAACACCAGCGCCAGCTCGCGTATTGGGTCAAGGAGCCGCCGATGAAGGGTCCTAATAAATTTCCGATATTTGCACAACCCACTTGGTTGCGGAACTTTCAGTTAGCTTTACTTATCTAAAAGGCTGAGGGTTCTTGAAGATCCTGGAGCCATGAGACATGTTCTTCAAGGCAGGCCATGTCTAATGACTTCAGAGACGTCGAAGTCGGGACATATTGTTCTAAAGTGATATACTGACTCAGAATTCCAAGGACGACTAAACACAAAGATCAGCAAGCGGAAATCACCAACGTATACTCTCTTGTCCGACATATGACGACTGAGTATTTGAGATGAGGTTTCTTACAAGCCCTTCTCACGAGAGGAACAGAATTGGAAAGGATTGTAAGTGCACCATTCACCAAACCCGCGCCTCCCATGCCTGCGACTGCTCGTCCGACGATAAACATTTTGGAACTGACTGAGACACCACAGATGAGAGAGCCGAGTTCGAAAAGTCCGAGGAAGGCTAAGAAGACTACCTGAGGAATGGATGTTAGCCTCTGATTATTTTTTCTGCAATTATGTGGGGTTTATTGAGATACCTTGCTGTTGAAATGCGTATAGATTTTCCCTGAAAGCGGTTGAAGTGAACAACTAAGGATAGTCAATATATCTTCTCCTCGGTGGTATGTGATGGTTCTAAAAAGGAGCGTGCTCACTTAGCTAGGAGATACGCCGACCCATACCAGCCAATATCTGCCGTCGAGTGAAAATGCGTAGTGATCTTCGGGATAGCCTGTAGATTCATCCATTAGCTCACTGGTCCGTATCAAAAGAGCAGCATGAAGGTCGAAGGAGCTCTCAATCCGAATTGGTAACGTACGGTAACAACAATAGACAGATCTAGAATCATGAGGAACGCAGCCAGTGTCACGGCAGCCAACAGAGCCGCGAGCTTAAATCCAGTGAGATAGCCTTCTGGAGCCGCGTTTGTCATGGTGGTCTCTGATACTGGGGTGCTTGGGCCGACGCTCGCAGGTTTGATATCTGTTGTGACTGGGATATTCTCATCCATGGCTGGGTGAGCGGCCTGGGTGGACTGGTCATGGACAGTTTCTTTCTCTCCTCTCTCCATTGCTGAAACAGAGGTTTCGATGGCGGACGGTCTATAGATCATGGACGTCTGTCTGTTTTGTTCCTCCATTTGAGTTAGACTGGTAGAAGGAAAGAAATGGCGGAGTGGGAATAAATGAGCTGAAGATTTCAAGAGGCGAAATGTTTGGAGACTTTCAAAGGAAAGCAATGCGACTCCATCTATTTAAAGACGCCCTTCGTAAATTAAAAGAACCGAACTCCTATTGTGTTCCATCATATCTAGGGGGGCAAAGAACGAACGGCATCCCTACCGGGCAGGACGGAATGCCGTTCGTGCATACGAGGACACCGGCCGCGCCACAGAATCAATCATACGTTGTGCACCAATATACTCCGTACCTCCTGACTGAGATACCTGTCCTGCTACAGGAACCTAGGTGCGGATTATCTCGTGTTACAAACTCCCCCAGCTATCGCCCATAATATCGAACCCATCTTGCTCCCAGAAGTCTACCATGTTCTCGAGACTCGGTATATCTCCTGTTCCCAAATTGCTAATCTGGTCGGGTGCTGCTGATTGTGCAGAAGCCATCTGAGCTTCAAACATCGCGTTCAATTTTCTCAGCTTAGCTATTATTCGCACGAAAAAGCTAATACTTTCCGAAGCTTTTGATGTCTCTGTTCCTTCATATTTTTGAGCCTCCACCATCCGGTTAACTATCTGATCCACGATACGGGAAAAGTTCACATTGTCTGCCACGTAGTGCAGATCCCACGTCGGAGATTCCACTACCGAGAGTCGCTGGAGTATATTGAAGGAATATGCAAGGTGAGAGAAGTGAACAATAGAGAAGTTCCAGTAAGATGCAGGCGGTATCTCCAGAAAATTCTCAAAGAAGTTCCTTACGGATTCGAGACATGCATAGAGGATCTCGAGACGCTGAAACTGGCTATGGTGAGCTGTGTTTGGAAGATGGCCTTTCGAGAGCCCGATTTCGTAAAGAGTGATCTCGACACTGTAGTAGTGCGAGAGGAGGTTCGCTGCAGTATGTTAAAACAGTGGGGATGCGGTTGGCGTCGTAAGACTTACAGTCCTGTGGAAATTCCGTTTGCAAATCAGTTTTAAGTGCTTGCAGTTCCCCTTTGAGGGCTCTGATATAAAGAGTTGGGGGACACAAGCTCCATCCTGCAAATTGATTGGTACCATCAAACAAAAGGCTTGAATTGATCTTTTCCACCATGTGCTGCATTCTCACATACTTGATCAATGATGGATCTGTGTTGTACTCCTTACTTTTCTGCAGTTCCTCAAGACACTCTTCCAGATATGGGGTCCACCTCATAGGTTCAATATTCTGAAGGTAGGATCCAACCCTGTCATAAATAAGTATCTTCATATACCAAAGGTGAATACATGTATAGTGAAGGAAAATAGGGGAGTTCTACCCAGAGACCAGAAAAAAACAGGCCAGAGCAGCTCTTCGCTCTTCTAAGGTTCGCGCTATAGTCGGATGCGTGGTGCTACACCTCCCAGCGAATCGCTCTTCAAGAACAAGAAGTCTTGGGTTTATCGAGGTGGCCTTATTCAATCCCAGGTCAAAAAGTAATGCCAATGCTTCATGAAGCAGATTCGTAAGTCTCGGCATCACGTGGAGGTGAAGGTGAGACCTGTGGATTGCGTTAATTCTCTTTGCACATATCATTGATACGTGACCAAGTCATCACGAGAAACAGGGTTGACCTACCACGCAATGTGTACCAGGATTCCAAGGAGCATATCCAAGTTCTTCTCCCCGAGTTGCAGCATGTGCAGAGCCAAATACTGCATAATATCTCTTACTTGATCTTTCTGGTCGTTGGGGTTCTGCTCAGCCGCAGCCATCACAGTTCTGTAAAGAAACGGCCTCTCGCTCAATAAGGTCCTCGCATCGACTGTCGGCGGAATAACGACGAAAGGAAATTCAACTGTCATCGTCCGAAATCTATCGAGAAGAATATTCGCTCGGTTGAATTTCTGTTCATCTAATGCTTGGGAGAATGTTCGAGCACCGGGAGGGACCGAGATGCGCCCTTGTTCTGACAATTCAACTGGACTTTCATAGTCACCAACGGAGCCAGCATTCTGCGATGCCAAAGTCTGAGCAGCATCCATATTCGAGAATGGGGAAGAGCCAGACTGTGGCGTCAGGATGGCGGAGAGTTGTTCCACCGGCTGCGCAACTGGTGCTCCATTCGACGCATTGTTCAGAAGCATGACCAGATTGTCAACCTTTTCTTCCAGCTTTGCAACGCGACCACTTGACGAGCATCAGTGAATGGATGGGCGTCATGAATATAAATATATATATATATGTGAACACGTATATATATATCTCTCTCAGCTTTACTTACGTCTTCTTGTCCGATTTACGTCGAAGAGCCGGTGGCGATGGCTCACACGACTTACCTAACCGCTGGCATCTGCGGTTGTTGGTTAGCTTGTCATGGACGCATTTGATAATGGGGAAACAAAAACATGAAGCACCTGTGGCATCGAAGGCCTGTATCAGTCGGACTCGGCACACATCTCGCCTTTGCTATTGCACATGCCTTACACGCCCGGCCATAGGGGGCTCTGGCGTTGTTGTCGGCCATACCTTACTCTCGTACTCAAATGTCGGAATGCCGGAAAACGGTGAATTGCAGGGGTACCAAAGATGCGAATGCGACAAAATCTGGTCCAGAGGATTGTGATGGTGATGTTGAATGAGGCCGCGCTGCGAAACGGAAAGCCACTGCTGCATTGTAAGATAATATGAGTGGCGTTCCGGTCTGGCCGATGCTGCTGACCTGATCAGACGCGGGATTGACGAGGAATCGGAATCCCGATCAGGAGAACGGCGAGAGTCAACACTTCGAGGCTTGCACAAGTTCTTCCACCTCGCACGGTCGCAGTGGCAGTGAGTGGTGGTCGATTACCCTCTTCGTTGCCGAGTCGGGTGCACTTTGTGAGTACTGTTCAGCAAGTTTTCCGGTTCTGTATTTTCATCTCGACGTTCCATCCAGACGAAGTTTTACAATATGCTGAATGTATCTTTGCCAGAACATCGATGTTTCCTTCCATCTTAGATGGCTCGCGCTGTCCTGCATTTTCTTTTCCTGAATCCCTTCGTGGCCGAGAGTTTTGTCTTCAGTGACGTGCCTGAAAAATGATTGTACTCGTCGCGATCGGACTCATGGATAAGATCGGCTGTATCTTCTCTGCGAGCTCCGACATCAATCAGACACAACGTCAGGCGGTAGTATTGTCTTTGGCCTGCTTCTATACCGTAGGAGCGAGTAGCAGCGGACGTGGTGTTGTTGTAATTGGCCGAAAGGAAACTGGCACGTTGTCTATCTTGTCTGCTATAGGCCTTGTCAACTGTTCCAGGAGTCTTTTCCAAGGATACTAGTGGTGCGGATATGACAGGAGGAAGACAGAGGATCGTCCGAGTAGAGTTGAGCTGGTGACGATTCGAGCGTGTCGTCGTGGCAACTAGTATCCAATTTTGCCGCAGCGCGAATTGCGTGGGTTCTTGTCCCTATCTTTGTAGTTGTTATTAATTTGCTCTCTTGCGAACGGAGACATGACTTGGACAAATTGTAACTCACTCTGCTGGTGCTTATACTGCAACCAGCCAAAGCTTTCTAACCGTGGTCGGTGGTACTGACTCGGAGCGGCCTGGAGTCCACGGAGTATAGAGCCTTTATACTGGCTGTGTTATTCAGAGGAAGGGTTAGAGAAATAGAGATGTTAGCTGGAGGTCGTTGTCGTTAGAGATGTTATATACAGTTAGAGAAGGGGACCGTTCTCGGCACCGGGACGCGAGAGCGCGTTAGGAGGCGCGAGTACACGTGACTAACTAAGGAAAGCCTAGCGTTTAAGTTGAGTAGGTACTATATACCTTAGATAAGGAATAATCTAGTTAATATTAGTTTTTATATATATCTTATAGACTATAATTAACTATAATTATAATTAATATTAACTTTAACTTATAATATACTCTTATTTATATCTATAAACTATAGTCTATTCTATATCTATATCTTATACTCTTATTATAACGTTTATATTTCTCTATTATTATACTAATCTATATAAGTCTAAGACGTCTATTATTCTTTATATAATAGCTAGAAATACTATATATAAATCTAAGACGTCTATTAGGATTTATATAACTTAATCTAATTAAAGAGAGTTAAGTAAGAAGAGTTAATTCTAATGTTATAGGGTGAATATAAAGTATATAGTATAATAGCTTGTTTATATTACAAGAAGAATTAACTAAAGAAGAAAGAAAGTTCTAAAGAGAAAGGAAAACTTTTATCTTTATATAATATAGTCTATATTATCTAACTACACATAAAGTTATATATATAGACATAGTAGTACTAAGTATAGAATATTAAGTGTAACTTATTATATTTATAAAACTAGTAACGTTAACTAGTTTAAGAGACGTTATATAATTAAATCTTACTCTAAAGGATTAATATATAGCCTAGAGAGTATAAAGAGCATATATTACTTTAGTTTACTAACTAGAGACAACCTTTAATCTATCTTTTACTACCTAGGTAATTAATGTAAAAGAACTAGATAGAAAAGCCTTAAATCAGCGAATTAGATAGTAAATTAATAACCTATTAAGAGGTTTAAAATTCGTTAAGTTAGACACTAAAAGTCTAAAGCTAGTTGTATTCATAGATACGTCTTTTACTAATAATACTAATCTATTGTTATAGATTAGATATATTATTACCTTAATAGATATAGTAGGAAAGACTAATATTGTCTATTAGTCTTTAATTAAGTATAAGAGAGTAACCTAAAGTGTACTCACTATTAAACTCTATAGAATAGTCCACGGCTTTAATATTACGTCGGCTATTAAGGTAACCTTTAATAAAATACTTTCTAAGATAATTCTACTAATTCTCTATACTAATTTAAAGTCACTATTTAACTACCTTGTTAAACTAGGTACTATATAAGAGAAGCGACTAATAATTAATATTATATGTCTCTAATAGACTTATAAGTGAAGAGAAGTTATTAAAATTAAATAGATTATTAGTAATAGTAATCCTATAGATACTATAATAAAGGTAAAGACTTATAGCACCCTTATAAAGCTTATTAATATAAATTATATTAAACTAGAGAAGATTAGATAGGTTAAGAAAGAGTGAAAGAATAAGAAGTAATTAAAGACTATATTAGACAGGAATTATATAAGATATAGAAGAGATTATTATAGACTATAATCGACTAAATTATAGAGGTAATTTAATAGTAGACTATAGAAATAGTGACCTTTCTAAGTTACCCTAGTGTTATAACGTATATAACCTTTAATATCACGTGCGGAGTAGCGGGGCCCGGCCCGAAGGTACTAGCCAATGGGCGCGTGTTATAGGAGTTTACCTTTAAGGTTCTTTAAGGCTCTTTGAGGCTCTGGCGGGCACTAGACCTAAAAGGGAATAGCTCCCGTACCCGAAAACGGTATATGTAGACCTCCCCTGTTTCTGTACTTTTAAGATTATCGATCATTCAATACACTATTTTATAACCCGACGGAAATACCGGCTTGTACGTTGTGATATTGGAATATACCGACAGTTAGGTTATATACTCCGATCTACCCAGCTCTGTAATAGCCCTTCTCTAGTGGATGGATATTCTCGGTAGAGTACATTATTATTATCCTCCTTCAAATATGTATTGCCCATAACAAAGAGGACCCGGGGCAACTTCTGAGCCAACACTGC
Organism: Pezicula carpinea; assembly: GCA_026119845.1. NCBI lineage: Eukaryota > Fungi > Ascomycota > Leotiomycetes > Helotiales > Dermateaceae > Pezicula > Pezicula carpinea. The sequence goes on along the minus strand of JALRMK010000113.1, from coordinate 13,651 downwards.
ATCTCTCCACTCAAGCGTCTGGGCATCCATTTCTGTCAGGGTCTCGAAATACGTCGTACAAGCCGTGACGTCCGCGGTACTTTTGTAGATATGCAAGTGCAATGCCAGGTCAGAAACGGCCTTATGCCCGACTGTTTTGAGAAGATCGCGAGACAGGTGGACCTTCAAGTCGGGCTTCCCATCGGTTTGATGCCGAGAGATTCTCAGTAGATCAGGGTGGGCGGCGAGGAGCACTTTGAGGATGGCAAATCGAGCCTGGTCACACAGTTGTTAGTGGGAGCGGTTGATCATTTGATCGCCCATATCTGGCAACGTACTCGGTCATGTGCTTGTCCCCAATGCTGGGAGCTACGTTAGCTACACAAACACCGAAGGATCAAAGTGAGGAAAACCAACATCTTGCGATATATCGTATGACGACATGCCATTGAGGGCCAGCAACATTGTCTGAAGGTAAGCGTTGTAGAGGACTGTGGTATGATCTATTAGAGACTTGGATTCTTTTCGAGTTCTATCATAATTCACCAATGATCAAATCCAGAACACATACCAACTTCAGATTTAGCACCACTTCCAGTTGTACCCAGTAGAACCAAGAGCTCGGCCTCGGCTAACAGAATGAGGGCGATGGATTCGGCCAAACACTCATTCACCGCATTATAAATCCTCCCAAAGACTGATTTGGGAATCTCGTTTGGTTTGTACCATGTCTTGATAGGTTGACCCGTGAGTGGACTGATCGGAGGATTTTCCGGATCGAAATTGTAGCCTCCAGAATCAGTCTCCGCAAGAAGTTTGCCACATCCATGACCCAAAAGCTCGTGTGTTGCGGATATCGCACCAAGTGTGAGATGCCTCAGATCCTTGTACTGGTCGATGTCGTCGGGAGGCAAGAACGGGATATGGTCGTAAAAGTGGACTGCAGCCAAGCGGTTGGATAAAGAGATGTTCTTGCGCCCGTACGCACTGCGAACAGATCTATACTTGAAGCTATTAGTTCTCAGTCGGGTCCGGAACGCAGTTTCTTCTTACATTGGGACCGGTGATACCAGTCCATTGATTGCTGGTGCAAAATGCGAGTACTGGGACTCTGTCAGCAAATCCATTTGATAGACAGAATATTCCTCATCTCACCCTCTAAGCTCACGAAGTCAGGCTTCACAAACTTCGCGCTCTCGAAAGGACCGAGATCTCCAGACACGGTCCCTGCATCCACTTGACACCACGGAAGGCGGCCGATAAACTTCTGAGCGTTCTCCGCAAGCGACCCCAGAATCATCGTCTCTTTCTTGTTCTGAATCGCGACTAGGCCTTCCCATTCGCAATGAATCCCCAGTGGATCTCGATAGGATTCGATGAAGCCAATGACAGTTTCAATCGGGGCGTTCTGGTCTCTCACCCACGATATCGAGGCATCGATGTGGCATTGCATGTTGCCAGAGCTGAAATGTTCAATATTGCTCATCAAATATGCGCTTTGCACGTCACTCCGGGAGTACTTTCGAGCCTCCTCAACGCATTGAACAACGTGTTTGAGTTCAGATGAATAGTCTCCGTATTGATATTTCAGAGTGACGGATCCGTGAGGCAACTGCAAGGTTTCTTCAAGAGGATGCTCGGTTCCCGTAGGATGCACCGAGGCAAGAAGAAGCTCATAGTAGACATGAGCACCTGCTTCCCTCTTAATCAACCGCGTGTTCTGCAAGAGAAAGCCGCGGGCCGAGAGAGCGTCATGGATCGATTGAATCTCTGATTTGGAAATGGATGGAGATTGTGGGTAGTACTCGCTCTGACCGCCGTTCTCCGGCAAGCCCAGAATCTCATGCTCATTGGAATACATGCGGTCTTCAACAGATGCATATATCTCGCGAGCTCTCTTTGAAACAGAGCTGATCTTGCGAAATGCAGCCTTCTCCAGGCGTGGGATGATCTTGGTGTCGCCATATCCCTATTGATGTCAGCAGGATTGGGGGGCGTGATGTGTACTTTGATCCAAGACTCACACGATAATTTCCCAGGCTGTCCAAGAAGACTGCTGCATAATCCAAGAAGTATTCGAGATCTAACGCTTCGATCCGCGCGCGTTCGACCAGGCTTTTCCAATCCCCCTGGCAGGCAGCTGCAAGCTCGAGAATCAGGTCAAATATCCTCTCCGACTCCGGGGAGACTTGACGAAGTAGAATCCTGACACCGCTGTATGCAGCGCTGTGTCGGTCCTCTCTTAGCAATGGTATCCGACTGACAGCTGGAGGAAGATTCTCGCTTACCGGCTCATGTGGTGTGCATAGAGCTTTTCCGTGGTCGAGCAGGACTCGAAGGAATCTCTGCTGCCCAACAGAGCAACTGGGGGATTGATCGGGGCCAGAAGATGGCCTGGGATCAACATGGCGTGCGTTTTCGACATTGGTGGTTGCGGAGACGAATCTTGTGGAGATATACGTCTCGACTTTTCCCGCAAAGCTCTGCTGGGGAGGGATTAGGGAGCGAGAGATTTCGTCTTTGTTTCTCTCGTTGTCGCGGCTTTCTAGGTTCGGTTGCTGCCTCAGGTGCTGCTGCTGCTCTCTCATATCATCTAAAGTATACCTACCCCCCGGTCGGAATAGAACTATCCCTTGTTACAATGTTCTTAACAGATATCGAGGTCCTGCTTTTAAAGAAGGTAAAGGTGGTCAAAAAGGCGGTAGTAGGTCTCAGGAAGCATACTATCATTACAGGGTGTATATACTGTAATTACAGAGTGTATATACTATAATTACAAGGTGTATATACTATAATATAGATCGTATATATTATAAATCATAGTGTATATATATACTGTAATGAGGCTTTCTATAAATATAGTAGAATTCTAAGGTTCATAAGGTATAAATTACAGAATCTTAGAGAGGCTTGCTTAACTCGCAAGGGATATTCCGACCAGGGGGTGTACTTGATAACCAATGGGGACTGAAGGAGGGTGTGTCTATTAAAGCAGCACTCGAGGATACGCCCGAAGCTGACATGACATTCATGCCTGGATCGAATGCTTCCATGCCAGCACAGCACGGCATTCTATTGAGGGCATCCAATCAATTTTGTGACATCAATCGGGCCTTTGAGCTACGCACGGTAAGACAGCGTATGCGTCTACCGTACACTCCGTTCCATTCCCGAAAGCCAAGTGAGATAGGTACAGTACACGTTGACTCTGGATCGCACAACCCTTCCCAATCCACCTTCGCGAAAAGGTATCAACCTCGACTTTCATAGGGGACCCTCTCTACATCCTTGAGAAGCAGCAGATGTTGAGGAAAGCGATGCCGGGTCTCAGCAATTGCAGCATTCGTGAACTTCTCCTCGGCCTGCAGGAGAAGAAGTTCACGAGCGTAGAGCTCGTGCAGGTATGCCTCTCTTCATTTTCTTCCGCCGACTCACCACTCATGGAGAGAAAAACAGGCGTACCTGGGCCGTATCGAAGAAGTCAATCCAGTTGTGAAGGCGGTCAGCGCTGTCAATGCTGATGCTATTGCAATTGCAAGGGCGTGCGACACGGAAAGAGCTGCCGGAAATTTGAGAGGGCGTCTTCACGGGATTCCAATCCTCGTCAAAGATGTTTTCCTGACAGATGATGGAATGGATACGACTGGCATGGCATGACCCCTTCCTTCGAGGCATCTTTGTCTAACATCTGCTTAGCTGGATGTTATGGCCTGCTGGGTGCCAGATCCATCATCGAGGCAACGGCCATCAAGAAGCTTCGTAGCCATGGAGCCATCATACTGGGCAAGGCAACTTGCTCGGAGTGGGCAAACTATCGAGCTCCGGAGAAATCGATCCATGGATGGTCCCCTGTCGGAGGACAGTGTGTCGGGATTTATGCGCAGAATCAATGCCCGTTTGGGTCTTCCTCAGGGAGTGCAGTAGCAACTGCCCTTGGGCTTGCTGCTGCGGCTCTCGGGACAGAAGTCAGTTGACCCATTTCTTCTCACTCGACTGAGCCCTTCTTCTGTCCATGGAGTTCGCTAATTCGGCCAGACATCTGGCAGCATTGCGTCGCCTGCACGAGTTTCGGGCGTTGTGGGGCTGAAACCGACAGTAGGACTGACATCAAGGCATGGTGTGTATGCTGTCAGTGAGTGGGAAGATTCCGTAGGTGTGATGGGAAGATCCGTTGCGGACGCGGCAGCCGTCTTGACAGCCATTGCCGGTAACAACCCAAGCCCAATGTTTCAAGCCTCATCAATCCAGTCTGACCCAATCAGATACCGATGAACTCGATAAATTCACCACGGCAGACCCGAGAGATGATGGTAATATGATTCGGCCTGTAGACGGCACAGACTTCACCGAATGTTGCAATCCGGATGGCCTTCGCGGTCTCCGCATTGGCGTGAGCGTTCCATAGTCACATCGATCATAATCGTACGCTTACTGGTCTTTAGGTTCCCCGACATTGTTTTCAACAGGATGAACATGTTGTGACACAATTTAACGCGGCTCTGCGAGTATTGGAAGGTCTCGGAGCTACTATTGTGGATGACCTACAATTTTCTGTTTGGTCGCCCAACTACACGGACGTTGATCGGGCAGAATGGCGCCTATCCTTCAGACTTGAACTTCGAGAAAGTAATTTGACGCCTCAAGCACTTTATGAGGTTTAATGTCTGATATTTCGCAGATATGGCCAAATTCCTTCGCTGCTTCGACGTGAATCCCAACAACTTGCATACTTTGGCAGATGTCATCGCATACACAAAGGCGACACCTGCGGAATTGTCCGATAAGTATGGCATGAAGCAGTGGGTTCAAGCAGAAGATCTCGGTACTCTTCATGACTTCAAATCGGAAGAGTACAAGAAGTCTCGATCACGGCGCCTTGCCATCGGACGCCAGATACCAGAGCTTCTGGACAAGAACGCCTGTGACCTGTTAGTGGCTCCATCGTGGGTAGACACAACAGCGAATTACGGAGGCTGCCCTACGGTCTCGGTGCCTATGGGACAATATCCCAGCGATTCGCAAGTCAAGTACACGCCCGATGGTCTGTTGTTGTCTGGTCCTAATATCCCGTGAGTTTTATGGCCGAATTTAATTGGCACTGGGTCTGATAGTATGTAGAACAGCAATACTTTTTGTAGGTCGAAGATGGGATGATAAGCGTCTCATTGCAGCTGCCCATGCTTACGAGCAAGCGACGCATCACCGAGACAATTATAGGCCTGTGATTGAGCCGACAGTGGAGCTACCGATCCCTCAAGATGTGAGTCCTTTGGCGATGGGCACTGATGATGACCGAGGACAATGTCCATCAGTTGAATCTTCGAGGATATGATGCTACTCTAGACGTTTGCTTAGATATCTTTTTATTATAAAATCAACTACCTGAAGCACACAAACTAATTGGCAACGAAAGTGCATGGCAGGTCCCGTGGTTGGAACCACCTATCTTGACGCTATGCTTCCTTACCTCGCCTTTAGTGAGCAATGGCGAACCATAAAGCCATATCAAATCGTTGGTACTCTGCCGCCAGGAGTGCCGCGGACGAATGTGGACCGCATGGCGTACCCAATGCGAGTCCAAGACGTTAGATCGGATGGTTTGAGTCGTTTCTCGCTGAACAAGCAAGGCTTTGAATGGATATCCCATAACGCCGAGTCTCCCCTAGATACTGAGGCCAGCATTGATACATATATCACGGAAATGGAAGAATTCTTCAAAGCCTACTTAAAGGTGGTCCACATCAAGACAACTCTGTACCAGGTGAGAGAGCTAAGTCTCTCAACCGTCAGCCTACTGACAGAATAGATTCGCAAAGTGGGTGGAGATCCGCTCAATCGGCAGATCCGCCCCGCCAGTAGCCTAGTTCACATTGGTATGATTGTCTTTGCCCTTGTGAAAATGGATAATTGATAAGCAGATACGACTGGTTTGGCTGCAAGAAATCGGATGTTGCAGAAATTCCCTGGCGAAGCTGAAGAGCTTCTGAAGGGCAGGGTGCGCGTTCTGAGGTAAGCGTTTCCCCCTATGAATTTTAACGATGAGAGAAAATATTGAAGATGTTATTGTAGTATTTGGCGACCTCTCTTTGGGCCTGTGGAAGACTATCCCCTCGCAGTCTGTGATTCGGAGACAGTTGCGAGCGAAGACCTTGTAGAATCGGATCTCGTTTATCCCGAATTTGAGAGCGAGACATACTGTGTCACGTATAACAAGGCGCATAAATGGTACTATCTGTCTGGTCAGATGAGAGACGAGGTACTGGTGATTGTGAACTACGACTCCAAGACCAATACAAGTGAGGCTATCCATCCATTTCACCAGCTTTTGCTGACTTTCCTCCAGGAGTTCCCCATACTGGGTTTCAGACGCCATCGTCCGGAGGGGTTTTGCGGGTACGGGAGAGCATAGAGATGAAGATACTTGTAGCGGGTGGCTGAAGAAGTGTGGTCACCACTGTTTGAATGTAAGAATTATTGCACCTCCTGGCTATGAAAAATGCGTCTTCTGACTGCATACTTTGTTCAATGTGGCAAGTGTGTTCCTTCGGAGAAGACTCATGGTTCCAAGGACACAAACTTTCATTCATAGGGCATACAGGATAAATTTATGGACGATAGATAGAGCCTAGAAAACAAAAAGCCAAATACAATCGTTCTATTCCAACCACAAACCCCGACAACGTCCCTTGCAAGAAAAGCTTCTTGACACATGTCGAAAAGGATCAAGAGCCGCCGGCATAATCCCCTGTCTCGGATTCGTCGCTAGAGCGATCTCCTTTGAAGTACGGCTTGTCATGGAGGCTGGTCGTTGTTGGAAGGTCGGTAGGCAAGACGCGATAGAAAGCTTTCCACGGCTGAGACTTTGTCATGATATCCTTTGCCAGAGCATCCCGCTCGTTGATGGATGCGGTTCTCTCAAGTGTTTCATCGTGTGTAGCAGAGTCGAGGTCGCAGGAGGTAGGCATGGTTACAACTGATTGAACGTTAGAACGACTAGAAAGGTAAGATAAGTTAGAAAACACCCACCGCTCATGTATTGACAGTCTAGTGTACCAGAGAGTTAGTTGTTTTGTGAGGTCCACGAAACGTTTTGCTCGGGGGGCTTGGAATAATGCTTCAAGAGGTGCGAGAGTGCGAGAATATGAGAGTGGGCTGTCTGAGAAGAAGAGGGAGGGGCAGCTGACAGTACACCCGCACACGTTTTCAAAATGGGAAGATATTCAGGAAGAGGAACGCCTCAAGCTTCAGTCCTGCCAGTGAAGTTGAAGTTGTAGCCGCTTGCCTCCGTGCATAGAGGCAGGTGGCTACCAATCCCCATCGAAATATGCTCATTTGATTTTATTATTCGTCGAGCGACGCAACCATGTGCTCCGAGTCCGTGTTCATGGGGGGGTGAGAGAGGCTTCCGAAGGCGTTCCAGTAGAATGCGGGCGGTTAATAAGGCCTGCAGGGAGGCTTTTCAGCTCCAACCCTTCGATCAACTCATTCCAGTGCTGTTTTAATTCTTCGATTATGAGCGAGCCGTCTGCGCGCCTCACACGAAACTCTGCAAGACCATATCGGGTGCTTCTTTCGTTGTGTAAAGTTGTCGGTAAGAATGAAGAAAGATTGACGAAATCCCGCTGTCATGTTTCGAAAGTTACTACCCTCGAAGGTTGTACACTGTTCCATTATTTCCTAGCCATCGATTCCCGATAACTTACGTCCATGCCGTCTTCTTCTTCACCATCTCGTGTTTACGCTGACTAAATATCGCGCGGCTCTCTAGAAAAAGGCGGTTGAGCGAGATCCTCAAGGCGTGACGATTCTTTGGCCTCTGGACTACAACGTCTCAAACTGCGCAACATACAATTTGGAGTACGCACAAAGACTCTCCTAGAGAGCACTTGTGATGCTAGAACTGACGCATTTTCAGTGTGGTTGCTATACATGGATTGAATGGTGGCTCACTGTCGACATGGACGCTGGATGAGAAGCTTTGGCTTCGGGATTTTCTCCCGTCAACATTTCCACACGCTAGGATCATGACTTTTGGGTACAATGCAAACCTTTGGGGGGATTGTGCTTCAGGGCGAATCAACGACTTCGCCAACAACCTCATCGCTATGCTCGTGGCAGAGCGACAGACCCAGAATGTGTGCGCTCCTGTAACGCGTTTCAAATTTGGGCAGCGCCTGATTGTGGTATTCTAGGAGAAGCAAAGGCCTATACTGTTCATTTGCCATAGCATGGGAGGCCTCGTTCTCAAACGTGTAAGCTTCCGCATTTGAAGAATAAATCATTGCACGGCTTAACAGTTGAAACATGATAGGCCCTCACAATAGCAAAGAATAGGAACTCCGGAGCTGATATTCGACACTCCCCAGCAGGCTTGGTCTTCCTCGGTACACCACACCGTGGTGCGAGCACAACGACATTGGCAATTATGGGCACGAAATTGATGAAAACATTGAAACTTGGAAAGCCTGGCACGAAATCTGCTAATGAACTGAAAGAGTTTTCCTCCTCCGTACAGGATATTCACTCAGACTTCATTGATATCGGGATAGAATACAAAATATTCAGTGTCTATGAAATGAAAGGGTATCCGGCGGTCGGACTAGTAAGAGAAAGTCGTGAGGATTCAACATCAAGCAGCTAATAGAGAACGGTAGATCGTAGACGACTGGTCGGCCCGCATGGATCTTCCCAACGAGACACAGAAGATAGGGTTAGCTGCAACACACTTGGATTTATGTCGATTCCCAGGGGAATCAGATAGTAACTACAGGATCATGGTTCGCCAACTGGAGATGTTTGTCAGACAGCTAATGCTAGATGCTGCCATGGCACGTATGTGTCCCCCATTGGTAATCCAATGGAGTCTCGATTGATGTTGACGTCAATAGAGGTGATTCCAGCCGCAACAGCTCCAGTACTTCAAGAAACCGTCCATGATTTTCAGTCAAAGGACGAAACGGCTCAAATTAGTGCCTATGCAAACTCGGTCGAAGGGTCTGCAAAGAACGAAGGCTCCACAAGCGACACTCCCCAAAGTGATCCTGGGATTAATTCGGTAAAGGAGAAAAGGAGAGCCTCCGCACTTGTCTCTGACCCAGGGGTGAAACCTCTCACTAATCATTTGCCGTATTTCTTTGAGCAGGGGTTTCGCTTCAGAGGTAGGTGAGCTTGCGTGCATAAATCTCCTGGTGCTAAAATGAAATTTACAGATGACGAGCTCAAGATGATTGACGACCACTTTGATGATGACAAGTACAAAATCCCAGCCTTTGGAATCTACGGAGAGGGTGGAGTGGGCAAAACGCATATCGCGCTCCGACACATCCATTCTCAACGCCGTCGCACCTACAAAGCAATATTCTGGCTCCACGCCGATACCCTCGACAAGCTCGCACATGATTGCGAGCTAATTTCGATCCAACTCGGGCTTCAAGAGAGGCAAAGCTCGATGGAGGAAGGCCAGAGGTTGTTTAATCTCTGGCTTGAGAGGAACAGTGACTGGCTTCTCGTGTTCGACAATGTGGAGGACATGGAGATGATCGCCCCTTACTGGCCAACATCGATTGGCAGCAAGGGATATATCATCGTGACATCTCGAAATCCGCAAGTTTCAAGGTCTCCGCTGACGATGAGTCTAGAGGTTGAGTCGTTCTCGACCCAACAAGCAGCCAAAATGCTATTGTTGGAACTATCGTCTCCCACGCCCGAAGAAGAGAAGATCGCCACACAGATTGCTTCCAGACTCGGAGGATTACCACTGGCAATACATCACATTGCCTGCTTCACCGCCGATCGATTCATCTCCTTGTCTCGAACACTGGAGCTGTACGAAAGTGAGGAGCAAATGGTTGTTGATGCAACGGCCTCCTTTGGTCATGAACGCACACTTGCCACAGTTTGGAGTCTATCAATCTCAACGCTACCGAACGAGGCATTGGAGATTCTTGACACCATCGGCTTGTTTGATCCCGACGTCATTCCTGCCCGCTTAATTGAGCACTTCGACGTGCCTGATGCTTTGGAAGCTTCTGCTGTGCTTGGGAATATCAAGTCGCATTCGCAAGCATTGAGCAATCTTCATTCACGGTCCCTCATTCGAAAGAAAGGTCCACGGTCTTCACCAATCCTGTCAATCCATCGACTGATCCAGTCCGCCGTTCGCCGTCGCTGGACAGACCGCCAAAAACAATCAGCATTCAGGAAGGCCACCTTTTGTATCATCCAGGTTTATCCCCGCCAAGTCAAGGGACAATCTATGGCCGCAATGTATGATGAATGTGCCACCTATAATTCCCATGTCTTGTCTATCATGAGGTATTATCAAGCAAACAAAGATACACTGATACCATCCTTGGAATTCGCCGAGATTCTGGCCCATTGTGGATGGTACTATAATGAAAGGGCACAACTGGGTACCAGTATGGATATCCTCAGGGCTGCAGAGGAGATATGTCTTCAGTTGACCAATGGGAAAATGGACCTTACCTTGGGCCTGATCTACAACAACATATCGGTTGTTTACTCTGCCCGTCGCCAGCGAAAGGAAACAATGGAGTACATTCGTCTTGCGATCAGCCACCGTGAAGCATGCCTCAGCCGCAAAAATCCAGAAATTCAACAACTTGGAATCTCCTATATGAATTATGCCAACGTGCTCCAATCGCGGAGCGTGATGAGAGTAGACGAGGCGGATAAATACTACAAAAAGGCTCTTGACATACGCGAGAATTGTGCTGGCCGTACTCCCGAAGGGTTGGAACTTGCACTCAATGGCATTGGCTCCTTCAGATTTATTGCTGGAGACGTCGAAGGCGCAAAGCAGTATATCGACAGAGCCATCGCTCTCCATCCTTTGATCAAGACTCACAACGGTTTCACGCTTCACACACTCTACATACATGGCAGCATTCAGTGGGCACTGGGAGAGCATGACGAGGGTTACAAGATTCATCGGCAATGTCTTGAAGGCATCAAAAAACTGGAAGGGGAAAGTCATTACCTGACGGGTGTCTCCTATCACAAGGTTGGATGCTTGGCACACATGTTGGGCAAAGAGTCTGATGCGATTGAAAACCTCCAAGCCGCTTTGGCAACCTTCCGGGAAGCTGACACAGCTCCCGGTTTCCTGGCGCGAACCTGTCTGGTGCTCGGTAAGATCTTGACACAAAAGGGTCAACGCCTCAATGATGGGAAAGCGATTGCGGAGGGTGAGGCTATAGGACGGGAAGGGAGTGACATTGCCATGAAGATCACCGGCCGGAGAGACCAATTAGAAACTGAACAAGATTTTGATGAACTGGTCGCTAGATCATATAGGTAGGTAAGCCGGAGTACGGTGTATATACTATGTAGAACACAGTTAAATATGCTGATATATGGGGCGAGGGAGGCACATAACTCTTAGGTAATCAAGCAATCGAGGCCGATTTTATAATTTAACATAATTTCATTACTTTCAATTATATCTCCAATTCAAGATTATAAAACCTGAGTCTTGTCTGGATCAATGCCTGTCGAAAACCATAACTTGTAGCAGACGGCGCGGATATTTATCTGAGTGCTATAATACCACCAACGTGAGAATTGTTTTCAATCTTTCACAACAGTCTGTATCTTTCATTCCACATTCATGCAGTTCAGGACTTGGAGAATTTCTTCTAGGCTTGGTCGTTTGAGATATGCCAGAAGGTTTAAGTCGTTTTCCGTATGAATACCGCGCATAAACTTCATCTTCGCCGCCCAGAAATCCCCTGCATCTGTGAGTACTTTGGCCCACAACATCTGTGATGTTTGCACAAGATCTCTGGCAGATCCAGAGGGCTCTCCATGTCGTCCTGATCTTCCCCGAGGAAAAAGGGTGTTTCCAACCCTGACAACGAACGGCGCGGCCTGATCATGCTCACGAGCACCACTGGTGCAGGCCAGTATCAAGTCTCGCAAGACGGGTGGAGTGCGTGAAAATTGCGGAAACTGTAAGTGCTGCTCGAGTGGGCGAGACGTCATGACTGAAGTAGTAATGGACTCCAATCCTTCGCAGATGCAGTACAGGACTTTTCCAAAAGCAAATACTTCCGCGGCTTCGCGTTCGGGAGGGGGAATGTTTGACCATGCAATATGATATCCTTCCGGTGGGTTTTCGTATCTTCCTATTGCATTACGATTTTCTCTGCCGGTGAGATCGCTCAGCATGTTACTATATGCTTCTCGGATGCTGGGATCTGGAGCAATCTTTGAGAGCAGATTCAAACTTTCCATGTGGATAACCTCGGGCGCTGTCCATGCATTTGGAGCCCCATTCTGCTCGAAGTCGATGAGAATAATTTCATCTGCATCCCCGCTCTCGGACTTTTGGATGAGAATATTATCAGGCTTCAAGTCCGAGTAGTATGTTTGAGCGTTGGTGTTGAGATGTACCAAGGCCGAGACCAATTGCTTGGCCCATCGAACCTGGTCACTAAGTCGTAATGTTCCATCCAGAGATTTTTTGAGCAGCGTATGGCCCAAGGATCCAAGCCGATAGTAACACATGATGAAACCGACAACTTTGAGGGAGTGATCGCGGGAGCTCGGTGTCACAACTATGGCTAGAGGTGGTTTTGCCAGGTGTCTATGCGGTGGTATAGTGAGTAGCATCCGTAATTCGTGGTAGAGTAGATGAGGGGTAGCTGGTGACGACTTAAAGACAACATGCTCGAAGTTGAAGTGCTGCTCGCTTCTGACCAAAGTAACGTTCTCGTTGAGCACCTGCATTAACTGCAGGTCTTTGACATCAACAAGTTTGGGCCACGAAAGGGCTGGTAGTTGCCATTGATTCTGCAGCTCATCCACAGAAAGTAATAGCGGTTCTCGTGGGTTGGGAATAACCCTCACAGTACTATCCTCAAAATTGGTGCAAATATCTTCGACCCAGATTTCAGAACCAAATGGCAAGCTGTCCATGTATCCGGGAAAGTCGACGAAACCAGCACTCCAAGCGGTCAAAACTCTAACAAGATACCGGGAGATTCCTAGATTAGCAACACGGCTGTCACCTGTATGAAAGCTTGCACTGGCTTGGAGAGGCGTCAACAGCTTCTGAGGCCAGTCTGCATGACCGGGAATGCGGAGTATGATCTGGAGAGGGTGCAGAGGCCTTGCAGTCGGAAGAATTACCCAGCGCCTACCCAATGAGAAGCTCATAGCAACTCTCCAGGTATCTCCGCTGTGGGGTTCCTCCAACGGAGCGAAGTTGCCTTCATCGTCGTGGCTGTGGGGCTCTGCGCTGAACTGAGAGGGATCGTAGGGGCCACTCCTATGAATCAAATGATAAAGTTGACTGAATGGTCCAATAGGAGAGGAATACTGCCGGTGTATAGCATTTGTGAGCTCCATTTTATTACTTAACTATTACATCTAATTGAATATATATATAATAAGAGAAGTTTGAGGTAGTAGCTCGGAAGGGGTAGAAAAACCTCGGTTGGGGGTAGAACTCCGAAGCCTAGTAGAAGCTCGGGGGGGTGGTAAAGATTAGTTAGTATAGGCCCTTAGCTATTAGTGTATTCCTTGTATAGGTATAGTTTAGGTATAATATATATATATAAATTTCTAGAGAACTCTATATCTTATTATCCTCTTTTTATATTATATCTTTAGATTATATTAATTAATATCTATCTATAGTATCTTAAGT
>JALRMK010000112.1:0-28786 GCA_026119845.1 Pezicula carpinea | reverse complement strand
TAGCTCGTTTATATTACAAGAAGAATTAACTAAAGAAGAAAGGAAGTTCTAAAGAGAAAGGAAGACTTTTATCTTTGTATAATGTGGTCCGTGTCATCTGACCACACGCGAAGTCACGTGCGCAGGCGTGGTAGCGCCAAGCATAGAATATCGGGTGTAACCTACTATAATAGCTATTATGTCTATAGATATTAATAGCTATACTAAAGAATAGTACTTTTTATATATTATACTAAAACTATCTTTATATAATATAATCCTTAGGATATTATAGATTAAGATATAAGATGTATAGATTAATATAGTATAGTCTAAATGTTAGATTATATCTATAGGAATAATTGTATAAAACTAGGCGAAGATACTTAATTAATTATATAATGTTATTACTATATCTACTATCTCTTTTAATATACTAGCACAAGGGAAACAACGTAAGAATGTTAAAGTCTTTACTATAAGCCTTGTAGACATTAATAAAGCTCTTACGTAGAAGATAAGAACCGATCCTTATATAAAGCTACCTATATATTACTATAAATTCTTAGTTAACTTCGATTATATAAAGGTAGATCTACTACCACTACTTCGCGGCCCTAGTATTAACCACTTAATTAAACTTAAAAAGATAGACGGTAAGACACTATAACCCCCTTAGGGTCCTCTCTATAAGATGTCACGTAATGAACTCCTTATACTATAGAAGACTCTTATAGAGTATCTAGATAAAGGTTTTATATAGGTAAGTAATTTACTAGCTACTACACTAGTCCTCTTTATATAAAAGCTAGGAGGAGGATTACGTTTCTACGTAGACTACCGAGGTCTAAATAAGTTAATAAGAAAAGACTACTATCTATTACCTCTAATTTATAAGACTTTACAGAGTATTAACAAAGTAAAATAGTTTATAAAGCTTAATGTAATTACTATATTTAATAAGATATAGATTATAAAAGGCGATGAATAGAAGACTATATTTTATATAAGATATAGTCTATTTAAATATCTAGTTACCCTCTTTAGACTAGCGAATATACTAAGTATATTTTAACAGTATATTAATTAGGCTCTACGAGACTACCTTGATGATTTCTACTCTGTGTACGTGGATAATATCTTAGTCTACATAGATAGTTCTTTAATAGAATACTAAGAGTACGTATAAAAGATCCTACGACGGATATATAAAGCTAGACTATAGATAGACATTAATAAGTATAAATTTAAGGTAAAATCGACTAAGTACCTTAGATTTATCATCGATATAAGTAAAGACGTATAAATAGACCCTAATAAGGTAAAGATAATTTTAGACTAGAAAGCCCTAAAGATTGTTATAGCTATATAAAGCTTCTTCGAATTTATAAACTTCTATTAGACGTTTATTAAGAACTACTTAGATTATATAAAACCCTTAACATAGCTGATATATAAGGATACTAAGTTTTAATAGATAAATAAATACTAAGCTATCTTTAATAAGTTAAAAGAAATATTTACCTCTACCTTAATACTTACTCTATATAATTATAATAAGAAAATAGTACTTAAAATAGATTCTTCTAGCTAGTGTATTAGAGGAGTACTTATATAGTACGACGATAATAGACTTCTACGGCCCTATATATTCTTCTTAAAAAAGAATAATCCTACTAAGTATAACTATAAAATCTATAATAAAGAGATACTTATAATTATATAATACCTAGAAGAGTAATACACTAAACTACGTAGTGTTAAGTATTTTAAGATTTATATAGACTATAAGAACTTATAGTATTTTATAACTGTTTAGAAGCTTACTAAATAGTAAATATATTGGTTCTTAATACTCTCTCGGTATAATTTCATGATTATATACGTCCTTAAGAAAGATAATAAACATGTAGACACTCTCTCTTAGCGGGAACAAGATATACTAAAGGGGAGAGACACTAGGATTAACTATCGTACGATATAACTCCTTAAGCTAGAAACGCTAGTTAACCTACTAGAGGTTCTTACTTAAGCTACACTAGTTTATATAAGACAATAAAGTAACTAGTAACACTAAGACAGCGAAGTATAATTAGCTAGGAGTAACTAAGACGAACCTAACGACTCTAACAACTCTAATAACGTATAAAGTAACGATAATAGAGACGACGAACTTTTCTCTAATAATAACAACCAAGATAATATATAGAATAACGACCTCTCTCTACTTAAAGAACTTTAGAATAAAGCTATATAAAGTAATAATTTATATAAATAAGTAATAGAAGCTATATAATAAGGACGATAAACTTTTCCCTCTAACTTAAAGTTAAAGGTCTCTATTAGAGAATGCTCCCTCTTAGAACAAGGATAACTAATGTTTAGAAGACAACTCTAGGTTCTTAACAAGGAAGAACTTTATATAAAGATAATCTAGGAAACATATAACTCTAAGGTATATAGACACCTAGGACAAGATAATATATCCTAGATTCTTAGACAACAGTACTTCTAGCCAAGGATATTATAGGATATAAGATAGTTTATATAGAACTATAACTCTTATAGAAGAAACTCTACTTAGTGTAACTAGTGACAAGGATTCCTTAAGCCTCTTCTAGTCCTAGACTAGATATAGTAAGAAATATTAATTAACTTTATTGTCGACTTACTAGAAAGTAATAGTTGTATAAACCTAGTTATAATAACTAATAGACTAAGTAAAGAAGTAATATTCGACGGACTTCTAGACATTAAAGTACTAACAGTGGTAAAGTAGTTTATATAGAACTACTACCACTATTACTACCTCCTACGAGCGGTTATATCTAACTGTAGACAATAATTCGTGGGTAAGCTATAGACAAGAATATACTAACTTCTCGGGATTATATAAAGACTATCGACGGCCTTCTATCTAGAAACAGATAGCTCTATAGAAAGGATAAACTAAACGTTAGAAACCTACCTTCGTACATTTATAGACCATGCTTAAGATAATTAGTACGACTGTCTACCTTCTATAGAGATAGCTATTAACAATAGAGATACTATCTCTATAGGAGTTAGTCTATTCTTTTTATAGTATAGCTACTATACTTAACCTCTTAACATCTCTTACACTATGACCGAGACTAGTGTATATGTCTCTCTAATTGTCTAAGCTAATATAATTATATAGAAGCTAAAGAATACTCGTGAATAAACGTAGTCGGTAATAGCTACTACCTAGTAGGTTATAGAGGAAGTTATAAACCGACAGTAGTAACAAGTCTTAAGCTTTAAAGTTAGCGATAAGGTTTAGCTTAACTTAAAGAATATTTATATAGACTACCCCACGAAGAAGCTCGATATAAAACACGCTAAGTTTACTATTATAGAAGTAATAGGATTCTATAACTACTAGCTTAATATACCTCCTAGGGTATACAATGTTTTCTATAGCTAATTACTTCGCCTAGCTTTGTACAACCCGCTCCTAAGCTAAGTTCAAGATAACTCTTAACTATAGCCTTAGCTAGTTAATAAAGAGTAGGATAAAGAGTATAAAACCAAGGAGATTCAAGATAAAAAGCTTGTATAACGTAAGAAATAGTTCCTAGTTAAATAGGTAGGGTATACACAAGTAACATAGGAGCTAGAGGACGCCTTAGGAGAGATAATTACTCTAGACCGCTAGGAAGAGAGAGCTATAGAATAGAGACTAGTTAATCAAGGGCCTTATATAAGGAGAAGAAGAGGAGGGAGGTAATGTAGTAGGTTACACCTAATATTCTATACTTGGCGCTACCACGCCTACGCACGTAGCTTCGCGTATAGTTAGATAACATAGACTATATTATATAAAGATAAAAGTTTTCCTTTCTCTTTAAAACTTCCTTTCTTCTTTAGTTAATTCTTCTTATAATATAAACAAGCTATTACACTATATACTTTATATTCGCCCCGTGACATTATTATTTAATACTAACTTCTTAGTCTCTTTCTTGCTAGGCTTTCTCTTATTCTTCCCTTCCTTCTTCTTAGCTTTATAGACTTCTTAATTCTTCTTTCCTTTAGTATTGTCGGGAAATCAGTATCACGTGTACGTATCACGTGTAGTGCCGTCATGTGACGGTACTCTGAGACTGAAGGGTTTTATAGTCTGTCCGTGCGGACGATAGAATATCGTCTAGTTCTTAATCTATACGATTAAAAGAAAAAACAGATTTATAATATAACAATAGTTACCCTATACCTTGTGTGTACACACATATAAACAAGACCCTGTTCTACTAACACTGATTAGTGGTTAACCGGAACCACTACTGAACCGACGAAACTATAGATTAGCAAGGCAGGAAAAAGAAAGGAAGAGACAGTCAAGCAAGAGGACATCTTACAGGTAAAAGGTAAAGGCCACCTGTTAGGTATCATCTTCGTACAACTATGCTAAGGGATATCAGGATTAGAAAAGATCTTAACTAGGAAAGTATAGACACCTTAGTTAGGAACACTATCTTAACGCTCCGGACGATATTAACAACCAGCAGGACAAACCTTCTAAAGATACTTTAAAGATTCGTACGACACTAAAGACAACATGATTACTCCACTAGTAACCACCTTCAAGATTAACAAGGACTCATGGGGACAATCCTTCGACGTGGTAGACAAGGATAACCACACCGAGGCTCGTATAAACACACATATTGCCTATACTGTTATAGTATAGGAAAGAACAGAGATAACAGACGAACAATTGTTAGATAACTTCTAAGACGTTTTCTAGGATTAGACACTCGACCTCTTCAATCTAGCGACTTAAAATACGCTCGTACAACTCTATATACACCTTTAACAACACAGAGTCTAGATACAGAGAAGATAAGGAGCGATGTCGTACACAAAGTTAATATACGACGTAGTACAAGAAGAAGAGGAACACCAATAGACGAAAGAAGAAGTATAAGAGTAGCTCGATAAAAACAATAATATATTCTTTTCAAGACACAGGAAATTAACTAAAGAACCTCTCTATATAAACAATACACACCTTCCAAGGCTAACACAGACCGTTGAACAAACACCCAATCTAATAATTCGTATAAACCTAAGAGATTCCTGAAATCCTTAGTTATAGTAATACCCACGATTTTCACTAGGTCCACTAAGAACAGGAACCACAGGACCCTCTCTACAAAGACAACACCAAGACATTATATAACAATAAAACCAGAATTCTAATACCGTATAAAGACCACCACCGACGACGAAGATCCTTGTAGACCTAATGAAAGTTTATAGTAATAACAACACAAAGTATAGAGATACGATAATGGAAATTATCGATAGCAAGCTTCAAGTCTTTTTTAACTACTACTTAAAAGTAGGATTAAGCGAAGAAGACTACCACCTAGCCTTCTCAATCATGCTAAAAGGAAAAGCAGCAGAGTTCTACTACGATAAAGTTATAAACCGTAACTTTAACTTTTGTACAATAGTTACACTCATGAAAGTTCACTTCGAACCGGAATCTAAACGTTAACTATTCCTCACCGAATAGAGGAATATAAACCTATACAAAATCATTGAAAAGAACCTAGACAAGTCAAGGCTTAAGTGTCTTAAGGATCTCTTTAACAAGCTTTATACGTTGTAAAGAGGACTTGCGGACAAATACTAGAATGAGTTCACACTTCGAGATCAAGTTGTTAATACATGTAAAGGAGTCCCGGAATATATATTTACTTTATACAAACTAAACCCGACCTTTAAAGGTCTTTACATAGATCTATGAAACTTAGTCACATCAATAGTACCACCAAGGAACTAAACATCTACATATGTTTAGGAAGAGGAGGAAGATAAAGACGGATTATATAATGAAATACTCTAGACGGATAGGACCTATAGAGGCTAAACCTCGCGCTTTCCCAATCGTACGAATAGAAACTTCCGTGGAAATAGAAGAGAAAACTTCCGAGGGAATTTAAGCTTCCATAGATTCTAAGGAAACCCACCACGAGGAAGACAAATAGGTAGAGACAACAAGAAATACTATGTCTATAAAAGACAAGGATGTTAGTCTACTAATTATTCACCGGAAGAACGTACAAAGGTTTTCACAGACCTTAAGAATTAATTTATAACAGATTTTTAAGTAATATCACAAGAAGAGTTTCATCATTTTCTCATTAATTTCGAAGGGACACCAGACTTTGTATAACAGCAAGAAGAAACCTAGGATTAACTATCTACTCCACATATTTCAACCTTATTTAGTAGAACGTATAAAACCTTCACCTTAGAATACTTTAGTATAGAAGAAGTAGGAGATATCAATACTGTACACTTATTCACTGTCCTAACCGACTAGACTGCCGAGCATACTTTAACAAGATAAAACAAGTTTAACAATTAACATCAGGATACTTTATATAAACAAGACATCTCTTCACACGATATCTTTTCATATAATTACAGATATTCTTCAGGAGTTTTCTAAGGTATTCTCCTAGACACAGGAGCAGTAGGGATCTCCACAGTTAGTAAACCCCAACTGTTAGCCCTAGAGAAGGAAGATCTAACCATTAGCATTGATTGTACAAAGAATAACCATGTTATTAAGTTTAGAAAGAGAACCGCAGCTTCACAAGGGACAGTTACAGTTAACACTCAGATTAGACCTATCACTGCCCACATTACAGATACCAATACACCTTTCCTGATATGTATAGATAACATAGATAGACTAGATATACGACTAGACAACCTATAAAAGCTATATCGTACAACGACCCACACTCATTTTATTTTCCTTACTTACTTTATTTTCTCACTTATTTCATTTTATATTTGTTATACAAGTTTATTTAATTCTAAAAACTTTATATAAAAAGCTAGAACCTAAGTAAACACCACAGTAACAAAGTAACTACTCCACCACTAAAGGAGTAGCCGCGGACCTATCTCCTTGTATTAACAGCAAGGGTTACTATTGACTAGTACCACCACCCATAGAACTATTAGACAAACTAGCACCATCGTCGTTATCACTGTGACAGGTTACACCCGATATTCTATGCTTGGCGCTACCACGCCTGCGCACGTGACTTCGCGTGTGGTTAGATGACACAGACCACATTGTACGAAGATAAAAGTCTTCCTTTCTCTTTAGAACTTCCTTTCTTCTTTAGTTAATTCTTCTTGTAATATAAACGAGCTATTACACTGTATACTTTGTATTCGCCCCGTGACATTAGAATTAACTCTTCTTACTCGACTCTCTTCGATTAGATTAAGTCGTACGAATCCCGACAGACGCCTTAGATTTACACACGGTATTTCTAGCTGTTGTACAAACCTACGACGACGTAAGACTAAGCTGTATATAGTAGACTCAGCTGTACTACGACGATAATAGACGCCTTAGACCTACACACGGTATCTCTAGCTATTATACGAACCTACGACGACGTAAGACTGAGCTGTATACGGTAGACTCAGCTATACTACGACGATAATAGACGCCTCAGACCTGTACACAGCATCTCTAGCTATTGTACGAACCTACGACGACGTAAGACTAAGCTGTATACAGTAGACTCAGCTATACTACGACGACAATAAACGCCTTAGACCTGTACACGGTATCTCTAGCTATTATACAAACCTATAACGGCATAAGACTAAGCTACATACGGTAGACTTAGCTGTACTACGACGACGATAGACGCCTCAGACCTACACACGGTATCTCTGGCTATTATACAAACCTACGACGGCATAAGACTGAGCTATATACGGTGGACTCAGCTATAATATTATAAAGATGGCGGAAGTAGTAACAGAATGACTTTAAGTAGCCCTCGAAGTGTAAGCTAGGCAATTAGCAGACCTAGCTGCCTAATAAACCCATAGTGTGGCAGCTCTAGCTGAGAGGATTATACAGATAGAAGAACGAGGAGCACCTATACTAGCGGATACCCTCTAGGCAGAATAGACCCCGTCTTCCTAAGACTACGTACGAAAACCGAAGCCTTTACTACTAAATGTTAAGGAATTCAACGGCACAGATTTAGCGTTGTACATATAATTTAGAGGGTTACTTGAGGTAAAGCTACGGATCGACGGAAGGTTAATTAGAGGCATGGAAGAACAGGTCTAGTACAGGTTTAGACGACTCACGGATATAGTAGCAAGACAAATCTACCCCTGGATAACATTTGCCTAGTAGATAAATTAGATAACTGTACAGAGGTTATTTAAGCAGATAGACACTGCATTCCTAGACCCTCGTATAAAAGCTAAAGTAATCACAAAGCTTAACAAGATAAAGCAGGGCTTAACACTATTTCTTAAGTACTTAACTAAGTTTAATCGCTTGTTACTAGAAGTATAGGGCTGGGGTTAGGACAATGAAATTAAGAAGAGCTTTCTTAAGGCCGCCCTGTCTGCTAAGCTTATAACTAGTTTAGTCGGCACCGAGGAGAAGGACTTATACGAAGAATTCTACGCCTAACTACGGAGAATCTTAGACTAACAGGAAGAAGTCCGAGAGAGGATAGCATGGCGTATAAACAACTAAGCGCGAGAATTATCCCCTCGTACGACGCCTACACCTGTAGCACTAGAGTAGATAGACTAGGAACGTACGACAATGTAAGTTGCTACTTCTCGTACAAAGGAACCAAGATAGGCAGACCTAAGGGAAATTAAACGTTGTAGGCAAGAAGGCCTATGTTTACAATGTGGCAGGAGTAGACACATGGTCCGAGACTATCGTACAAAGCTGTAGGTCTAAGACTAGTAGAAGAAGAAGGAAAGCTACGCTGCCCCTGCGTAGGAAAGAAAGAAGAGAGTAGTTAAAGTGACTACTAATGCTGAAGTGTCGTCCGAGTCTAAGGACTCGGGAAAAGAATAGCTTCTAGTAGAAGACGCCGCTAGAAGTGTACAAAGGTCTTAAGAGAAGTAGTAGAGGCTTGGATAAAGTTTAAAAAGTCAATGAATGGGGAGCCTTTCCTTATATTAACACTAGTAAATAAAGAATATTTTATTATAACACTTGTTAATACAGGATACCTTCTATACAGACTAATTAATAACTCCTTTGCTACTAAGTACAACCTTTAGCGTATACCTATCTCTCTAGTAGATCTTACTAGATTTAACGATTCTAATGATTAGATTATAGATGTAGCTATTATGTCTATAGATATTAATAGCCATACTAAAGAACGGTGCTTTTTATACATTGTACTAAAACTATCTTCGTACGACATAATCCTTAGGATGTCATGGATCAAGATACAAGATGTACAGATTAATGTAGCATAGTCTAAATGTTAGATTATGTCTATAGGAACGATTGTACGAAACTAGGTAAAGACACTTGATCGATCGTACAATGTTATTACTATATCTACTGTCTCTTTTAATATACTAGCGCAAGGGAAACGACGTAAGAATGTGGAAGTCTTTACTATAAGCCTGGCAGACATTAACAAAGCCCTTATATAGAAGACAAGAACTAATCCTTGTACGAAGCTACCTGTGTATTACCATGAATTCCTGGTTAACTTCGATCGTATAAAGGCAGATCTACTACCACCACTCCGCGGCCCTGGTATTGATCACTTAATTAAACTCGAAAAGATAGACGGTAAGACACTATAACCCCCTTGGGGTCCTCTCTACAAGATGTCACGCGATGAACTCCTCGTACTACGGAAGACTCTCACGGAGTATCTAGACAAAGGTTTTATATGGGTAAGTAATTCACTAGCTGCTACACTAGTCCTCTTCGTATGAAAGCCAGGAGGAGGATTACGTTTCTATGTAGACTACCGAGGTCTAAATAAGTTGACAAGAAAAGACCGCTACCTATTACCTCTAATTTATAAGACTTTATAGAGTATTGACAAAGTGAAATGGTTTACCAAGCTTGATATAATTGCTATATTTAACAAGATATAGATTACGAAAGGCGATGAATGGAAGACTGTGTTTCGTACGAGATATGGTCTATTTAAATATCTAGTTACCCCCTTTAGACTGGTGAACGCACCAAGTATATTTCAACGGTATATTAATTAGGCTCTACGAGACTACCTTGATGATTTCTACTCTGCATACGTGGACGACATCTTAGTCTATACAGATGGTTCTTTAATAGAACACTAAGAGCACGTATAAAAGGTCCTACGACGGATGTACAAAGCTAGACTATAGATAGACATCGATAAGTGTGAATTCAAGGTGAAATCAACTAAGTACCTTGGATTTATCATCGATGTAGGTAAAGGCGTATGAATAGACCCTGACAAGGTGAAGGCAATTCTAGACTAGGAAGCCCTGAAGACAGCTACAGCTGTACAAAGCTTCTTAGGATTCGCGAACTTCTACCAGACGTTTATCAAGAACTACTTAGATCGTACGAAACCCCTGACGTAGCTTACACACAAGGATACTAAGTTCCAATGGATAAACGAATGCTAAGCTGCCTTCGAGAAGCTGAAGGAAATGTTTACCTCTGCCCTAATACTTACTCTATATAATTATAACAAGGAAACAGTACTTAAAACAGATTCTTCTAGCTGGTGTATCGGAGGAGTACTTATATAGTACGACGACAATAGACTTCTACGGCCCTGTACATTCTTCTTGAAAAAGAATAATCCTACTAAGTGTAACTACGAAATCTACGATAAGGAGATACTCACGATTATACGATGCCTTGAAGAGTAGGACACTAAACTACGGAGTGTTAAGTATTTCGAGATTCGTATAGACTATAAGAACTTATAGTATTTTATAACTGTTTAGAAGCTCACCGAACGGTAAATACGTTGGTCCTTAATACTCTCTCGGTATAATTTCACGATTGTATACATCCCTAGGAAAGACAATGAACGTGTAGACGCCCTCTCTCGGCGAGAACAAGATATGCTAAAGGGGAGGGACACTCGGATTGACTATCGTATAATGTAACTCCTTAAGCTGGAAACGCTTGTCACGGGGTGAATATAAAGTATACAGTGTAATAGCTCGTTTATATTACAAGAAGAATTAACTAAAGAAGAAAGGAAGTTCTAAAGAGAAAGGAAGACTTTTATCTTCGTACAATGTGGTCCGTGTCATCTAACCACACGCGAAGTCACGTGCGTAGGCGTGGTAGCGCCAAGCATAGAATATCGGGTGTAACCCGCCACATTACCCCCCTTCTCTCCTCCTCCTCGTACGAGGCCCTCGATCAACTGGTCTCCGTTCTATAACTCCCTCTTCCTAGCGGTCTAGAGTAATTGTCTCTCCTAAGGCGTCCCCTGGTTCCCATGTTGCTTGTACATACCCTACCCATTTAACTAGGAACTATTTCTTACGTCGTACAAGCTTTTTATCTCGAATCCCCTCGATTTTATACTCTTTATCCTGTTCTTCACCAACTAGCTAAGGCTGTGGTTAAGAGTTATCTTAGACTTGGCTTGGGAGCGGGTCGTACGAAGCTAGGCGAAGTAATTAGCTGTGGAAAACATTGTGTACCCTAGGAGGTGTATTTAGCCGGTAGCTATAGGATCCTATTACTTCTATAACAGTAAACTTAGCATGTTTCGTATCGAGCTTCTTCGTGGGGCGGTCTGTACGAATATTCTTTAAGTTAAGCTAAACCTTATCGTTAACTTTAAAGCTTGGGGCCTGTTGCCGCCGTCGGTTTATAACTTCCTCCATGACCTACTAGGTAGTAGCCATTGCTGACTACGCCTATTCACGAGTATCCTTTAACTTCCGTACGATTACATTAGCTTGGGCAATTAGAGAGACATGTGTACTGGCTTCGGTTATAGTGTGGGAGATGTCAAGAGGTTGAATGTGGTAGCTATGCTGTAGGAAGAATAGGCTAACTCCTGTAGAGGCAGCATCTCTATTGTTGATAGCTATCTCCGTAGAAGGTAGGTAGTCGTACTAATCGTCTTAAGCATGGTCTATAAACGTACGAAGGTAGGTTTCTAACGTTTAGTTTATCCTTTCCGTAGAGCCATCTGTTTCTAGATAGAAAGCCGTCGATAGTCTTCGTATAATCCCGAGAAGTTAGTATATTCTCGTCTATAGCTTACCCACGAATTGCCGTCCGCGGTTAGACACAACCGCTCGTGGGAGGTAGTGATGGCGGTAGTAGTTCTGTACGAACCACTTTGCTACTGTTGGTGCTTTAATGTCTAGAAGTCCGTCGAATATTGCTCCTTTACTTAGCCTATCTGTTATCACAACTAGGTTCGTATAACCGTTGCTTTCTAGCAAGTCGACAATAAAGTCAATTGATATTTCTTGCCATATCTGGTCTAGGACTAGCAGAGGCTTAAGGAATCCTTGTCGTCGATCGCGCCAAGCAGAGTTTCTCCTACAAGAGTTATAGTTCTATATAAACTGTCTTACATCCTGGGATATCCTTGGCTAGAAGTACTGTCGTCCAAGAATCTAGGACGTATTATCTCGTCCTAGGTGTCTACATACCTTAGAGTTATATGTTTCCTGGATTATCTTCGTATAAAGTTCTTCCTTGTTAGGAACCTAGAGTCGTTCTCTAAACATTAGTTGTCCTTGTTCTAAGAGGGAGCATTCTCTAATAGAGACCTTTAGCCTTAAGTTAGAGGGGAAAGTCCGTCGTCCTTGTCGTATAGCTTCCGTTACTCGTTTATATAAATTATCACTTCGTGTAGCTTCATTCTAGAGTTCCTCGAGTGGAGAGGGGTTGTTGTTCTATATATTATCTTGGTCGTCATTATTAGGGGAAGGTTCGTTATCTCTATTATCGTTGCTTTATACGTTATCAGAGTTGTCAGAGTTATCTTGGTTGCCCCCGGCTGGTTATACCTCGTTGTCTTGGCGTCGCTGGTTACTTTGTTGTCTTGTACAAACTGGTGCGGCTTAAGTGAGAGCCTCTAGTAGGTTGACTAGCGTTTCTAGCTTAAGGAGTTATATTGTACAATAGTCAATCTAAGTGTCCCTCCCCTTTAGCATATCTTGTTCTCGCCGAGAGAGGGTGTCTACACGTTCATTGTCTTTCCTAGGGACGTACGTAATCGTGAAATTATACCGAGAGAGTATTAAGGACCAACGTATTTACCGTTCGGTGAGCTTCTAAACAGTTATAAAATACTATAAGTTCTTATAGTCTGTATAAATCTCGAAATACTTAACACTCCGTAGTTTAGTATCCCACTCTTCGAGGCATCGTATAATCACGAGCATCTCCTTATCGTAGATTTTATAGTTACACTTAGCAGGATTATTCTTTTTCAAGAAGAATGCGTAGGGCCGTAGAAGTCTATTGTCGTCGTACTATATAAGTACTCCTCTGATACACCAGCTAGAAGAATCTGTTTTAAGTACTGTTTCCTTGTTATAATCGTATAGAGTAAGTATTAGGGCAGAGGTAAACATTTCCTTCAGCTTCTCAAAGGCAGCTTGGCATTCATTTGTCCATTGGAACTTAGTATCCTTGTGTGTAAGCTACGTCAGGGGTTTTATACGATCTAAGTAGTTCTTGATAAACGTCCGGTAGAAGTTCGCGAATCCTAAGAAGCTTTATACGGCTATAGCTGTCTTCAGGGCTTCCTAGTCTAGAATTGCCTTCACCTTGTCAGGGTCTATTCGTACGCCTTTGCCTACATCGATGATAAATCCAAGGTACTTAGTCGATTTCACCTTAAATTCACACTTATCGATGTCTATCTGTAGTCTAGCTTCGTGCATCCGTCGTAGGACCTTTTATACGTGCTCTTAGTGTTCTATTAAAGAACTATCTGTATAGACTAAGATGTCGTCCACGTATACAGAGTAGAAATCATCAAGGTAGTCTCGTAGAGCCTAATTAATATACCGTTGAAATGTACTTAGTGCGTTCGCCAGTCTAAAGGGGGTAACTAGATATTTAAATAGACTATATCTCGTACGAAACGCAGTCTTCTATTCATCGCCTTTCACAATCTGTATCTTGTTAAATACAGCAATTATATCAAGCTTAGTAAACTATTTCGCTTTGCTAATACTCTGTAAAGTCTTGTAAATTAGAGGTAATAGGTAGCGGTCTTTTCTTGTCAACTTATTTAGACCTCGGTAGTCTACATAGAAACGTAATCCTCCTCCTAGCTTTCATACGAAGAGGACTGGTGTAGCAGCTAGTGAATTACTTACCCGTATAAAACCTTTGTCTAGATACTCCGTGAGAGTCTTCCGTAGTACAAGGAGTTCATCGTGTGACATCTTGTAGAGAGGACCCTAAGGGGGTTGTAGTATCTTGCCGTCTATCTTTTCAAGTTCAATTAAGTGATTAATACCAGGGCCGCGGAGTGGTGGTAGTAGATCTACCTTTATACGATCGAAGTTAACCAGGAATTCATGGTAATACGTAGGTAGCTTTGTACAAGGATTAGTTCTTGTCTTCTACATAAGGGCTTTGTTAATGTCTACCAGGCTTGTAGCAAAGACTTCCACATTCTTACGTCGTTTCCCTTGCGCTAGTACATTGAAAGAGACAGTAGATACAGTAATAATATCGTACGATCGATCGAGTATCTTTGCCTAGTTTCGTATAATCGTTCCTATAGACATAATCTAACATTTAGACTATGCTACATTGATCTATACATCTTATATCTTGATCTATGACATCCCAAGGATTATGTCGTATAAAGATAGTTTTAGTACAATATATAAAAAGCACCGTTCTTTAGTATAGCTATTAATATCTATAGACATGACAGCTACATCTATAATCTAATCATTAGAATCATTGAATCTAGTAAGATCTACTGGAGAGATAGGTATGCGCTAAAGGTTGTACTTAGTAGTAAAGAAGTTATTGATTAGTCTATATAGAAGGCATCCTGTATTAATAAGTGTTGTAGTAAAACATTCTTTATTTACTAGTGTTGATACAAGGAAAGGCTCCCCATTCATTGACTTTTTAAACTTTATCCAAGCCTCTACTACTTCTCTTGAGACCTTCGTACGCTTCTAGCGGCGTCTTCTACTAGAAGCTATTCTTTTCCCGAGTCCTTAGACTCGGACGACACTTTAGTATCAGTAGTCACTTTAACTACTCTCTTCTTTCTTTTCTACGTAGGGGCAGCGCAGCTTTCCTTCTTCTTCTACTAGTCTTAGACCTACAGCTTTGTACAACAATCTCGGACCATGTGTCCGCTCCTACCACATCGTAAACATAGGCCTTCTTGCCTACAACGTTTAATTTCCCTTGGGTCTATCTATCTTGGTTCCTTCGTATAAGAAGTAGCGACTTACGTTGTTATACGTTCCTAGTCTATCTACTCTGGTGCTACAGGTATAGGCGTCGTACGAGGGGATAATTCTCGCGCTCGGTTGTTTATACGCCATGCTGTCCTCTCTCAGACTTCTTCTTGTTAGTCCGAGATTCTCCGTAGTTAGGCGTAGAATTCTTCGTACAAGTCCTTCTCCTCGGTGCCGACTAAACCAGTTATAAGCTTAGCAGACAGGGCAGCCTTGAGAAAGCTCTTCTTGATTTCGTTATCCTAACCCCAGCCCTATACTTCTAGTAGCAAGCGATCGAACTCGGTTAAGTACTTAAGAAATAGTGTTAAGCCCTGCTTTGTCTTGTTAAGCTTTGCGATCGCTTTGGCCTTTGTACAAGGGTCTAGGAATGTAGTGTCTATTTACTTAAATAACCTCTATACAGTCATCTGATTTGTCTGCTAGGCAAATGTTATCCAGGGGTAGATTCGTCTTACTACCATATCCGTGAGTCGTCTAAACCCGTACTAGACCTGTTCTTCCATGCCTCTAATTAACCTTCCGTTGATCTGTAGCTTTACCTTAAGTAACCCCCTGAATTGCGCGTACGACGCTAAATCTGTGCCGTCGAATTCCTTAACATTTAGCAGTAAAGGCTTCGGTTTTCATACGTAGTCTTGGGAAGGCGGGGTCTGTTCTACCTAGGGGGTATCCGCTGGTATAGGTGCTCCTCGTTCTTTTATCCGTATAATCCTCTTAGCTAGAGCCGTCACACTGTGGGTTTGTTGGGCAGCTAGGTCTACTAATTACCTAGCTTACGCTTCGAGGGCTACTCGAAGCCATTCTGTTGCTACTTCCGCTATCTTTGTAATATTACAGCTGAGTCTACCGTGTATAGCTCAGTCTTATGCCGTCGTAGGTTTATACGATAGCTAGAGATGTCGTGTGTAGGTCTGAGACGTCTATCGTCGTCGTAGTACAGCTAAGTCTACCGTGTGTAGCTTAGTCTTATACCGTCGTAGGTTCGTACAATAGCTAGAGATACCGTGTGTAGGTCTGAGGCGTCTATTGTCGTCGTAGTATAGCTGAGTCTACCGTATGTAGCTTAGTCTTACGTCGTCGTAGGTTCGTACGACAGCTAGAAATACCGTGTGTAAATCTGAGGCGTCTGTCGGGATTCGTACGACTTAATCTAATTGAAGAGAGTCGAGTAAGAAGAGTTAATTCTAATGTCACGGGGCGAATGTAAAGTATATAGTGTAATAGCTCGTTTATATTACAAGAAGAATTAACTAAAGAAGAAAGGAAGTTCTAAAGAGAAAGGAAGACTTTTATCTTCGTACAATGTGGTCCGTGTCATCTGACCACACGCGAAGTCACGTGCGCAGGCGTGGTAGCGCCAAGTATAGAATATCGGGTGTAACCCGCTACAACACTAGTCAACCTACTAGAGGCTCTCACTCAAGCCGCACCAGTTCGTACGAGACAATAAAGCAACCAGCGACGCCAAGACAACGAGGTACAACCAGCCGGGGGCAACTAAGATAACTCTGACAACTCTAATGATGTATGAAGTAACGATGATAGAGATAACAAACCTTCCCCTAATAATGACGACCAAGATAATGTATAGAACAACAACCTCTCTCCACTCGAGGAACTCTAGAATAAAGCTACACGAAGTGATGATTTATACGAACGAGTAACGGAAGCTATATAACAAGGACAACGGACTTTCCCCTCTGACTTAAGGCTAAAGGTCTCTATTAGAGAATGCTCCCTCTTAGAACAAGGACAACTAATGTTTAGAGGACGACTCTAGGTTCCTAACAAGGAAGAACTTCGTACAAAGATAATCTAGGAAACACATGACTCTAAGGTATATAGACACCCAGGACAAGATAATACGTCCTAGATTCTTGGACGACAGTACTTCTAGCCAAGGATGTCCTAGGATGTAAGACGGTTCGTACGGAACTATAACTCTTACAGGAGAAACTCTGCTTGGCGCGATCGACGACAAGGATTCCTTAAGCCTCTACCAGTCCCAGACTAGATATAGCAAGAAATATCAATTGACTTTATTGTCGACTTGCTAGAAAGTAACGGTTATACAAACCTGGTTGTGATAACAGATAGGCTAAGTAAAGGAGTAATATTCGACGGACTTCTAGACATCAAAGCACTAACAGTGGCAAAGTAGTTCGTATAGAACTACTACCGCCATCACTACCTCCCACGAGCGGTTATATCTGACCGCGGACAGTAATTCGTGGGTAAGTTATAGACGAGAATATGCTAACTTCTCGGGATTATATAAAGACTATCGACGGCTTTCCATCTAGAAACAGATGGCTCTACGGAAAGGATAAACTAAACGTTAGAAACCTACCTTCGTACGTTTATAGACCATGCTCAAGACGATTGGTACGACTGCCTACCTTCTACGGAGATAGCTATCAACAATAGAGATACTGTCTCTACAGGAGTTAGCCTATTCTTCCTATAGCATAGCTACCACATTTAACCTCTTGACATCTCCCACACTATGACCGAAGCTAGTACACATGCCTCTCTGATTGCCCAAGCTAATGTAATCGTACAGAAGTTAAAGGATGCTCGTGAATAGGCGTAGTTAGTAATAGCTACTGCCTAGTAGGTCATGGAGGAAGTTACAAACCGACGGCGGCAACAGGCCCCAAGCTTTAAAGTTAGCGATAAGGTTTAGCTCAACTTAAAGAATATTCGTACGGACCGCCCCACGAAGAAGCTCGATACGAAACATGCTAAGTTTACTGTTATAGAAGTAATAGGATCCTATAGCTACCGGCTAAATACACCTCCTAGGGTATACAATGTTTTCCACAGCTAATTACTTCGCCTAGCTTCGTACGACCCGCTCCCAAGCCAAGTCCAAGATAACTCTTAACCACAGCCTCAGCTAGTTAGTGAAGAACAGGATGAAGAGTATAAAATCGAGGAGATTCGAGATAAAAAGCTTGTACGACGTAAGAAATAGTTCCTAGTTAAATGGGTAGGGTACGTACAAGTAACATGGGAACCAGGGGACGCCTTAGGAGAGACAATTACTCTAGACCGCTGGGAAGAGGGAGCTACAGAACGGAGACTAGTTGATCGAGGGCCTCGTACAAGGAGGAGGAGAGAAGGGGGGTAATATAGCGGGTTACACCCGATATTCTATGCTTGGCGCTACCACGCCTGCGCACGTGACTTCGCGTGTGGTCAGATGACACGGACCACATCGTACGAAGATAAAAGTCTTCCTTTCTCTTTAGAACTTCCTTTCTTCTTTAGTTAATTCTTCTTGTAATATAAACAAGCTATTACACTGTATACTTTACATTCGCCCCGTGACAACCTCTGTCCTAATGCTTACTCTGTATAATTATAACAAGGAAACGGTACTTGAAATAGATTCTTCTAGCTAGTGTATCAGAGGAGTACTTATATAGTACGACGACAATAGACTTCTACGGCCCTGTGTATTCTTCTCGAAAAAGAATAATCCTGCTAAGTGTAACTATGAAATCTATGATAAGGAGATACTCGCGATTATACGATACCTTGAAGAGTGGGACACTAAACTACGGAGTGTTAAGTATTTTAAGATTTATACAGACCACAAGAACTTATAGTATTTTATAACTGTTTAGAAGCTTACCGAACGGTAAATATGTTGGTCCTTAATACTCTCTCGGTATAATTTCACGATTGTATACGTCTCTAGGAAAGACAACGAACGTGTAGACGCCCTCTCTCGGCGAGAACAAGATATGTCAAAGGGGAGGGACACTCGGATTAACTATCGTATAATGTAACTCCTTAAGCTGGAAACGCTAGTCAACCTACTAGAGGCTCTTACTCAAGCCGCACTAGTTTATACAAGACAATAAAGTAACTAGCGACGCCAAGACAACGAGGTATAATTAGCCGGGGACAACTAAGCTAACTCTGACAACTCTGATAACGTACGAAGCAACGATGATAGAGATGACGAACCTTCCTCTAATAATGACGACCAAGATAATGTACGGAATAACAACCTCTCTCCACTCGAGGAACTCTGGAATAAAGCTGTACGAAGTGATGATTTGTATAAACGAGTAATAGAAGCTGTATAACAAGGACGACGGACTTTCCTCTCTGACTTAAGGCTAAAGGTCTCTATTAGAGAATGCTCCCTCTTAGAACAAGGATAACTAATGTTTAGAGGACGACTCTAGGTTCCTGACAAGGAAGAACTTTATACGAAGATGATCTAGGAAACATATGACTCTAAGGCATGTGGACACCTAGGACGAGATAATATGTCCTAGATTCTTGGACGACAGTACTTCTAGCTAAGGATGTCCTAGGATATAAGACGGTTTGTATAGAACTATAACTCTTGCGGGAGAAACTCTGCTTGGCGCGATCGACGACAAGGATTCCTTAAGCCTCTACTAGTCCTAGACCAGATATGGCAAGAAATATCAATTGACTTTATTGTCGACTTACTAGAAAGTAACGGTTGTATAAACCTGGTTGTGATAATAGATAGGCTAAGTAAAGGAGTAATATTCGACGGACTTCTAGACATTAAAGCACCAACAGTGGCAAAGTGGTTCGTATAGAACTACTACCGCCATCACTACCTCCCACGAGCGGTTATATCTGACCGCGGACGGTAATTCGTGGGTAAGCTATAGACGAGAATATACTAACTTCTCGGGATTATACAAAGACTATCGACGGCTTTCCATCTAGAAACAGATGGCTCTACGGAAAGGATAAACTAGACGTTAGAAACCTACCTTCGTACGTTTATAGACTATGCTTAAGACGATTGGTACGACTACCTACCTTCTACAGAGATAGCTATCAACAATAGAGATACTACCTCTACAGGAGTTAGTCTATTCTTCCTACAGCATAGCTACTATATTTAACCTCTTGATATCTCCCACACTATGACCGAGGCTAGTACATATGTCTCTCTGATTGCCCAAGCTAATATAATCGTACGGAAGTTAAAGGATACTCGTGAATAGGCGTAGTCGGCAATAGCCACTACCTAGTAGGTCATAGAGGAAGTTACGAACCGACGGTGGTAGCAGGCCCCAAGCTTTAAAGTTGGCGATAAGGTTTGGCTCAACTTAAAGAATATTCGTACGGACCGCCCCACGAAGAAGCTCGATGTAAAACATGCTAAGTTTACTGTTATAGAAGTAATAGGATCCTATAGCTACCGGCTAAATACACCTCCTAGGGTACACAATGTTTTCCACAGCTAATTACTTCGCCTAGCTTCGTACGACCCGCTCCCAAGCTAAGTCCAAGATGACTCTTAACTACAGCCTTAGCTAGTTAGTGAAGAACAGGATAAAGAGTATAAAATCAAGGAGATTTAAGACGAAAAACTTGTACGACGTAAGAAATAGTTCCTAGTTAAATAGGTAGGGTACACACAAGTAACATGGGAGCCAGAGGACGCCTTAGGAGAGATAATTACTCTAGACCGCTAGGAAGAGGGAGCTATAGAACGGAGACCAGTTGATCGAGGGCCTTGTACGAGGAGGAGGAGAGAAGGGAGGTAATATAACAGGTTATACCCGATATTCTATGCTTGGCGCTACCACGCCTGCGCACGTGACTTCGCGTGTGGTTAGATGACACGGACCACATCGTATAAAGATAAAAGTCTTCCTTTCTCTTTAGAACTTCCTTTCTTCTTTAGTTAATTCTTCTTGTAATATAAACGAGCTATTACACTGTATACTTTACATTTACCCCGTGACAATCACCATCATCGTCCCCTTTGTACGGCGGACCCCCGACGCACCGAGTAGCATGGTCCCTCTATTTATAGTTCCCACAGAAACCACCGAAATATCTAACCAATTGTACACAGGTTAGAAAAGAGGACAAGCCCCGATAGGAACACTCATTATAGGGACAGTAGCGCTAACCACGAGATTAGATCAAGATCACGTTTATATACGACGACCTGTGACTAGCCACTTAGGCCGGAGAAATTTAACCTTATACGAACGGAACATCCTGGCTAGGTAGCCGGAGGATCGCTTACTAGATCGAGTTATAATAGAAGCCTGTTATTTGTTAGCCACCTACACACAAGACAGGGTTAGCACCGGCGACAGTAGCGGCGACCGTAGCATCGTATAGAACAAGAGCCCTACAGATTATCGTTAGTATTATATAAAGCAAGATTATGATTATAGATTATTATACAAAGTAAAACGATTATATAATCTACTGAGCACTTACATTTAAGGAAGAGATTAGACGAAGAGTAGAGAGAGAAGTTATAGTGATGGTAGAAGTGAGAGGGAGACTAGGTGTGTAGTCTAGAGAGAGAAAGGGAAGGATGAGAGTAGGAGATCTCTTGAGTATTTATATAGGATTATATAAACCTTATCAAGGCGGGGACTCGTGACCGGATTATACAATTGTATAGGGCTAAGCATGTAAATTATACAATGTATACAGAGCTTTATATAAACATATAAAGTATATAAACACCGTCACGTACGTACCACATAGATAGTTAATTATACAGGGGAAAAAGAAAAAGTTACCAGTGTCGGGAAATCAGTATCACGTGTACGTATCACGTGTAGTGCCGTCATATGACGGTACTCTAAGACTGAAGGGTTTTATAGTCTGTCTGTGCGGACGATAGAATATCGTCTAGTTCTTAATCTATACAATTAAGAGAAAAACAGATTTATAATATAACAATAGTTACCCTATACCTTGTGTGTACACATATATAAACAAGACCCTGTTCTACTAACAAGTATCTATAGCCTTAGGAAAGTAGTATTTATTAGCTCGGTACTTTACCACTTGTTTATAGTTTTTACACTTCTTAGCTTTACACTTATCTAGCTTATCACGAGATAGTGTAGAGCTACTAGTATTATCCTTCTTTCCTTTCTTATATAGGTCTAGCTTGTCTCTATAGAGTGTTATACTACTATCTATAGAATTAGACTTAATCTTAGCCTTATTTAATATATTAGCTATAAGACTCTCTACCTTGATAGAATTCTTTATAAACCTATCTAAGACTCTCTAGTAGTCTATCTATATAGGGAAGACTTTACTTAACCTACTAATAAACACTACTAGGTCCTAGACCTCTGTTCTAGGATAGTACTTTATTTAGTGTAATTTTTTAGTACATGTCTAAAAAGTAACAATATAGACTATTAAATTATTAAAGTTTTTATACTATAGATTAAAGTACTTCTACACTATATTCTATCTAGTAACATAGCTAGAGTCTTTATAATGTTATTAAAAGGTAAGTTATATATCTAATATAGTTGTCTTATTACTTATTAAACTAGAGGTATTTATATTAGTAATATTAAATCTAATAGCTAGCTTTACTCTACTATCCTTAGCTTTCTAGTTCTTATATTTCTCTAGCTTCGCTATATTAGGGTTATCCTATTTAATAGGGGCAGGGAATCTATCTCGGCGTCTCTTATTAACGAGGCTCTATAGTCTATTTAACTCTATTATATTTATTATAGCTTCCTTCTATACTAGATAGTTTATTTCACCTTTAAGCTTCTAGGCTACTAGGAGCGTTATAGACGATACTACGGTGGTCTCTATTATCTTAGGAAATTAAAATAAGAAAGTGTTTTTAGGTGAGGAGAGGGTTAGGTCGTCTAGGTTGTTAAGAGGATTTAGAGGTTGATTTTAACGACGTAGATATGTGTCAGGGGTTAGAAATTACTCGTCGTCCTTAGGAGGCTCTAGAGTATAGAATTCGTCGTTACTAGACTCTCTATTTTAATAATATAATATAAGTTTTCAAGGTGTCATAGTTATATTCGCGACGATAGGTATTTACTCTTCGTTAAGAGTTCTATATATAAATTAGAGTACGTAGGACTGTTAGTTAAGTGAATAGACTTCTAAAGAAACTATTTAAGTCTAAAAGAGAATAATTTACACTGAATAAAAGAGTTTATATAAAGGGTTAATACTTACTAAGTTATAGAAAAGACTATATAGACACCTCTTATACTTACACACGAGGGCTTATAACCTGTTAAATGTTAGACAGGTAGTGACAGTATAAGGTGAATTAATAATAGGGTTAATAGTAATTATATTAATATAATTAAAGAGAGAAAATATCTAAACTCTTCGAGGGGGCTTTTATAGTGGCTAAGCGAGCTTAAGCGAAGTAAACAGCTTAAATAAAATCATATAACTATTCCCCTATAACGTTTA
Source organism: Pezicula carpinea (assembly GCA_026119845.1). Lineage (NCBI taxonomy): Eukaryota > Fungi > Ascomycota > Leotiomycetes > Helotiales > Dermateaceae > Pezicula > Pezicula carpinea. The sequence continues at coordinate 5,284 of JALRMK010000112.1, read as the reverse complement.
ATAACTACTACTATATAAGGACCTATATAAGTGTACTCTACTACTAACCCTACTAGTAGTAATTAACGGTGAAATTAAGTAGGAAATTAAGAAACTTCTAAGTAAATATAAAGTTCACTAAGGATAAGAATAGTCGATAGAATACCTAGTACACTAGCTAGAATATAGCCTAGAAACTAACACTTAGAAATCTACTAAATAGCTTAATAATATTAAAGAATTAATTAAGGACTATAAGAGAGACTACCTAGAAGTAGTAGTAGTATCTAGTAGTAATTATTATAGGTTACACCTAATATTTATACTTGGCGCTATAGCGTCTACGCACGTGCCTTCGCGTATAGTTAGATAATATAGACTACGTTATATAGGTAGAAAAGCTTTACTTCTCCTTTTTAAACTTTCTTTCTTCTTTAGTTAATTCTTCTTATTAATTAATTAAGCTATTATACTAATCACTTTATATTCGCCCTATAACATTAGAATTAACTTATAATAACTATATAGACCTTTTAAACTTATTATAAACAGTTATATAAAAACTACTAGGTAGTTACTATGTATAAAAATTATTAATAGACACTAATAGAGGCTTCTAAGCCTAACTATAGAATAGACTAGCGCTACTACTATAGGCTAAACAGCTTTTATAGTAAACACTAAACCTTGTATAATAAGTAGATATATAACAGGAATAAGTAGAGTAGTACACTCTAGCTTAATCCTAGAGGATTAACTAGCTTAAGAGATAACTAGCTAAGGTAGTCTAGCTACTAAGGTAAAACACTATAATAAATATAAATATCCCTATTACTATACCTCTATTAGATTATATAAACTAAGTTAACCCCCCTATATAACGTCGCGACTAGATTCTAGATATACTAGAATATAATAGAAAGAAAATAGATTTTTTACCTTAGTTAGCCTAGGTATATATAAAGCTAGAAGTTAATAAGGTGTGAGAACTAAAATCTATACAATTTTAATATATATATAATAGACTAAGAGGAAAGACTCTACTTTAGATAAACACTTAGGTAATAGTAGTATAGTAAACCTCGGTAATAATAGTTAAAAGATTAGTTTCCTAGCTATAACTAGCGTATAATAATCTCTAAGCGGTAAATAGAGCTTCTAATAAGCTTAGTATAATTTAGTAAGGATTAAGGTTATTTATAACCTTTCTCGCTAAATTTAAACAAATAATCTTAGAAGTAGAAGGAGTAATATAAGATAATATAGTAAAGAAGATATTTCTATTAAATAGTATTTTAGATAAACTACGACAAGTACTTATAGTAACTCTAACTTCTTATATATACGTAGAATACTATCTACTACTCTATAGTATAAGCTAGAACCTCGAGGCTATTTAGAAGTAATAAAAGAGACATAAGAGTCTCTATATAAAAGAAATAAAATAAGATAAGATAGATTAGAAACTAGTACCTATAGTTTCCGTAGTATCTATCTAAAACTAGAAGTAAAAGATAAAGTAGGTAGGTACTAAAGAGATAGAAAGAAGAAGAGAAGAAGGAGTCTACTTATACTATAGTAAGGAAGACTACGTAGTTACTAACTATAGACTCCTTCTAGTAAAATAGTCTCTCTATATAAAGAAAAAGAAAGTAAGGATAGTAGTAGCTACTATAGTTTAAGAGCTATAAGATAGTAAAGATAGTTTAGACAACTTAGAAAAAGAGTAGCTTCTAGTAGAAGACGTCGCTAGAAGTGTATAAAGGTCTTAAATAAAGTAGTAGAGACTTAGATAAAGTTTAAGAAGTTGATAGATAGAAGGTCTTTTCTTATATTAACACTACTTAATAAAGAATGTTTTATAACTATACTTATTAATATAGGATACCTTTTATATAGACTAATTAACTCCTTCTTTACTACTAAGTATAACCTTTAGCGTATATTAATCTCTCTAATCACCCTTACTAGATTTAACACCACTTTAGATAATTAAGTAACTAAGGTTATAGTTCTTTTAATAGACATTAACAGTTACATAGAAGAATACACCTTTCTATATATAGTTCCCCGGCTTACTTTATATAATATAATTCTTAGAATACCGTAGATTATACTATAAGACGTATAGATTAACACTCTATAGTTAGAGTGCTAGATTATATCTATAGGAATAATTATATAGAACTAGGTAATAATACTTAACCGACTATACAATGTTATTACCGTGTCTACTATCTCCTTTAATATACTAGTTAAAGATAAATAACATAAGAACGTAAAGGTGTTTACTATAAGTATAGTAGACATTAATAAAGCTCTTATATAAAAGACAAGAACCGACCCTTATATAAAGCTACCTATGTACTACTATGATTTCCTAGATGTCTTTAATTATATAAAGGTAGATTTATTACCCCTATTATAAGGCCCTAGTATTAACTACTTGATTAAACTTAAGAAGGTAGAAGGTAAGAAACTATAAGTCCTATAGGGCTCTCTTTATAAGATGTTAAGAGAAGAGCTCTTAGTACTATATAAGACCCTTATAGAATACCTTGATAAAGGGTTTATACAAGTAAGTAACTTGTCTACTACTATACCTATCCTCTTTATATAAAAGCTAGGAGAAGGACTATGTTTCTATGTCGACTACCGAGGTCTTAATAAGTTAACAAAGAAGGATTATTACCTATTACCCTTGATTTATAAGACTTTATAGAATATTAATAAAGTAAAATAGTTTATAAAGCTTAATATAATCGCTATATTTAATAAAATATAGATTATAAAAGGCGATAAATAGAAGACTATATTTTATATAAGATATAGTCTATTTAAATATCTAGTTACCCCCTTTAGACTAGTGAACACTCTAAGTACCTTCTAACGATATATTAATTAGACTTTATAAGACTACCTTAATAATTTCTACTCTGTATACATAGATAATATCTTAATTTATATAGATAACTCTTTAGTAGAACACTAAGAGTATATATAAAAAGTTCTATAATAGATATACAAAGCTAGTCTATAAATAGACATTAACAAGTGCGAGTTTAAGGTTAAATCGATAAAATACCTTAGGTTTATTATTGAAGTAAGTAAAGGCGTATAAATAGACCCTAATAAGGTTAAAGTAATTTTAAGTTAAAAACCTCTAAAGACTACTACTACTATATAAAGCTTCCTTAGATTTACTAACTTCTACTAGACTTTTATTAAGAACTACTTAGATTATATAAAAGTACTTACCTAGCTAACTTATAAGAATATCTAGTTTTAATAGACAGATAAATACTAGTCTACTTTTAACTAGTTAAAGGAGATATTTACTACTACCCTAATACTAACTCTATATAATTATAATAAGAAAATAGTACTAGAGACAGACTTATCTAGCTAGTGTGTTAGCGGAATACTTATATAGTACGATAATAATAGACTTCTTTAACCTTATATATTCTTCTTAAAAAAGAATAATCCTACTAAGTGTAACTATAAAATCTATAATAAGAAAATACTTACTATTGTCTAATACCTTGAAGAGTAGGACATAGAACTATATAGTGTCCTATATTTTAATATTTATATAGACTATAAGAATCTATAGTATTTTATAACGGTTTAAAAGCTTACTAAACGTTAAATACACTAGTCCTTAATACTTTCACGTTATAACTTTATAATTATATATATTCTAGGTAAAACTAACTAATAAGTAGATACTCTTTCTTAGTAGAAGTAAGATATACTAAAAGAGAAGGATACTAGGATTAACTATTATATAATATAGCTTCTTAAGCTAAAGACACTAGTTAACCTACTAGAGATCTATACCTAAGCTATACCTACTTATATAAGATAATAATAAAGGAACTAGTAACACTAAGACGATAATATATAAAGTAAGAGTAGAGAAGATAATAATATCTAAGGAGATAACTATAACTAAGATAATTACTCTATATAATAAGACGACGAGAGTATATTAAATAATAAACCTTCTCTACTTATAGAACTCTAGAATAAAGCTATATAAAATAATTAGTCGTATAAATATATAATAAAGACTATATAACAAGGAAAATAAAGTTTCCTATTAGACTTAAAGCTAAAAGTATTAATTAGAGAATACTCTGTCTCGAACTAAGGACAACTAATGTTTAGAGAATAACTCTAGGTTCTAGACAAAGAGAAACTCTATATAAAGATAATCTAAGAGATATATAACTTAAAGGTATATAGACACCCTAGACAAGATAACACTTTATAGATTCTTAGTCGAGAATACTTTTAACCAAGAATGTCTTAGGATATCTAACGGTTTATATAGAACTATAACTCTTATAAGAGGAATATAACATAGTAGGATAAAAGATATAGCTTCTTAAAACCTCTTCTTATTCCTAACTAGATCTAGTAAGAAATCTCTATCGACTTTATTATTAATCTACTAGAAAGTAGTAGATATATAAACTTAGTCGTAGTTATAGATTAACTAGGGAAAGAAGTGATTCTAGATAGCCTACCTAACATTAAAGCTCTAACAGTAGTAAAGTAGTTTATATAGAACTACTACTATTACTACTATCTCTCTCGAGTAATTATATCTAACTATAGACAATAGTTTATTAGATAACTATAGAAGAGAGTCTACTAGCTGTTAAGTATTATATAAAGATTATCGACTACCTTCTACCCTAAGACTAATAGCTTTATAGAGAGAATAAACTAGACGTTAGAAACGTATCTTTATACGTTATAGACTATGTCTAAGATAACTAGTACGACTGTTTACCCTCTACTAAGATAGCTATTAATAATAGGAATACTATATCGACTAGAGTTAATCTATTCTTCTTATAGTATAGTTACTATATTTAGTCGTTCTAGATTTACCACGACCTTACTAAGGCTTGTACGTATAATTTACCGATTGTCTAGACTAATATAATTGTATAAAAGTTAAAAGATACTCACGACTAGGTGTAATTAGCTATAGCTAATATCTAACAAGTAATAGAAGAGGTTACTAACTAGTGACAATAGTAAGCTCTAAGTTTTAAAGTTAATAATAAGGTCTAGCTAAGCTTAAAGAACGTTTATATAGATTACCCTATAAAGAAGCTTAATATAAAGAACACTAAGTTTATAGTTATAGAAGTTATAGACTCTTATAGCTATTAACTAGATATACTACCTAGGATTTATAATGTGTTCTATAGCTAGCTACTCTAGCTTACTTTATATAATCTACTACTAAGCTAAGTCTAAGATAACTCTTAACTAAGGCTATAGC
>JALRMK010000111.1:0-30703 GCA_026119845.1 Pezicula carpinea | reverse complement strand
CCCTAACCCTAACCCTAACCCTAACCCTAACCCTAACCCTAACCCTAACCCTAACCCTAACCCTAACCCTAACCCTAACCCTAACCCTAACCCTAACCCCCTACTGAGGACGTTGAGGACGACCTTATTAGGTGTCAAGCGTCAATATCGAGGCAGACGTTAGAGTAGGCTCAGAGAGTTTGGCTTGCCCAGAATGGACCCGTACAGGCTGGACCGGCCGGGGTCACCGAAACTAGAAACAGGGTTAGAGGAAGACACTCCCGAATCCGAACAACTATTGAGCTAGAATTCAGGGAGAGATCTAGAGGGTCTAGAACAGCAAGAAGTGGAAGGGTTAGGGCACTCAATGTCCGAAGTTTATTACCCCGACCGGCCCCTACCAGCAACTTAGAATCGACCTCAATCTGCCCCAGGCGATACGAGGGATGCGTACCAACTGCCTTGGAGTGGTATTAGAACCTAGAAACATTCCCGAAAGCTCGAGAAGACGCTGCGAACTTGTTCCAATCGAAGAATGCGGAGGAACAGACTAAACCGGAGGCTTCTCGCCGCTTGTCGATGAAATCCCAGAAACCCCAGCAGACAGCCAATCCTCATATGGACCAACCCAACTTGAGCAGTGGGTGGCAGCCAGACCATTATACCACTGGGGTCAATCCAGTCCAGAGCCCTCCGAAACGCTCAACGTTACCGATCTAGATGACTGGAGGGAGAGGCCGTGGGATACCTTCTCGGAGGAAGGCGTTGAACCGAGAACCATCAATTGAACCAGTAACTGAGGTTACTGCAAAGCCTCAGTATAACGCATTCATGCCAGAGGACTTCGAAGGCATGTCTAGAGGATCGATGCCCTTACCTGAAACTAGTGGCGCCCCATTTTTTACTGGGCCGAATGTTTCGGGGTTCTTAAGATAGGAACGATATGTCGAGCCAGATATATAAAGCTCGATGAGCAAGTGAAATCAGTTCCGGATTACTTGCACCATTGAACTCGGTCATTATTTGCGAACCATGAAGGAGTACAACGAGCTTGAACCTAGCTGGGAACAATTCGCCAAGGCATTGAAGAGAGAGTTCAAGGAGAATGATGCCTACCAACAGAAGTACTCCCGCCGCTATCTGGAAACTTATAAAAACACCCCACGAGAAGAATCTAGAATGAAAGAGTATTCAAGGTTCTTTAATTCGATCTCGGAAGCTTTAGAAGCGGAAGGATTATTGGATTCATATACCCAAGGTCATTGGTATCTGGGAGGATTGCCGGCCCGGTTAAGGCAGAAGGTAATTCGGAAAGCTAATGTCAATGTCAGTGATTCAGCTACTATGAACTATGTAAAAGTGCAACGAATAGTCGAAGAAGATTACAACAGCCAGGAGATTGAGAATGAATCCACTATGGCCAACAATATAGACAAAATTAAAGAAATGCAAGCTATCGTGGCCAACTACAGCGGTCAGAACAGACTTGACAAGGAACGAAAACATATCAGGCATATAGCGGACGATTCATCTACAAAGGAAACTTCCAGTAATTCAGACGAGATTAACACCAAACTAGCCAAGCAACTGGAGAAACTATCTATCAATCTGAACAAAACTATTCAAGAACAAGTCCAGAGACTAGTTGCTTCCAGCATGCAGACCCAGACCTATCAAGCTGCCAAGAAACCTCAATACTAAATTCAGCAGAGAGACAAGCCTCTGCCATCTTCTCGTTTATCAAGCCTAGGAGCTGAGCGTAAATGCTACTACTACAACGACCCTACCCACATGCGAGGGAACTGTCCACATCTTAGGGATGATATTGAGAAGGAATACTGAACCACTGATCAATTACTGTTTATCCGGAGCTACGGAAGGGAAGATTTATTTATAACATGAAACATCTACTTCGAAACGTGCTACTGCCAATTGTTTGGATCAAAATCACGATGTTCCGGAAAATGCGATTAGGAATATAAAGTTGATGGGAATGAGCGATAATTGCGAAGTCAGAATAACCTCACCGGAAAATAGACTAGCGTTGCTAAGTCATCAAAAACATGTTAGAACAGCCAATAATGATAATAATTCTCGTACGCGAACGCCTCAAAGCGCTTTACCTAGTCTGGAGACTCTTCAATTACTAGATATTAAAACTCATGAAATTCGACGGACTTTGTGAATTACTTCGCGAAGCAATTCAAATATTTCCTCGAGAGTCGGCCTAGTCAGGCAATTCAAGGCTTGCAGTATGGGAAGCTCTTTATCAGCCAGAAAACATTCTTCATTTATACGTATGTCAAGGAAATTCGACTTGAAATTAATAAATCAAATACCAAAAATACTTGGAAAAAGGCAGTTAGCTAACGCCTGCACTCTTTACAAAACAAAAGACAAGAAAGTCAAACCTGTGGGCCTGGGGTATTCAGACGGATCTCAGCCAGGAGGAAACCCACATTAGAAGAAGGAAGTCATGGAAACAGAAAAGAAGACGGAAAATGGAAAATATAATACGTGGATCACTCTAAAGTTTTCTACTATAAGACGAGGATCTCGATCAACCCCGGAGCGAATGGACACCTTAATCGGAGACTCTACCATTTTGACACCTAATGAACTGGATTTAAAGGAACTAATGTTTGCACGAGAAGCTGCAGTTTCATTCAACTTTTCAGAAATTGGACAAATACGAAAAGAAGTAATTCCACCTGTGGAGATCAGAACTATTCCCTACAGCGCTTACCAGGTGCCTAATAATCCAATTCCCCGAGCGTTGATACCTGAAGTTACTCGGATGTTGCATGAAAGTATGCAATGGGGAATTCTAGAACCCTGCTATGGCCCATACCGGAATCGTTATTTTCTGGTCAGAAAGAAAAATGGTGGATTTAAATGGATTGATGATGCCCAACCATACAATCGTTTTACAATCGGAGATGCCTTTATACCCCCGTCAGCTGAAGAAATGGCTGAGGAATTTTCTGGATGTACAATTGCGTCTCTGCTGGACCTATTTTCAGGCTATGATCAATTGCCTCTTGATCTAAAAAGTCGCGATATCACTGCAATCATGACCTCAGTAGGTCTGCTTCGACATACTACACCTACGCAAGGTGCTACGAATTCCCCTGCATAGTTTTACAGAGCAACAACGAGAATAGTTCAGGAACATGTACCCTATACTTGTAAAGCTTTCGTTGATGATATTGGAGTCAAGGGACCAAAAGTTATTACGATAATCAAGAAATTACACCCGGCATCAGACGTTTTATGTTTGAACATATCCAGAATATCGACAAAGTACTCAGCGATATCGAAAGAGCTGGAACTACATAGGCGCCAGCAGTTAACTATGTGTAAATGGACTTAAGATACTGGGATTTGTCAGCGACTCGAGAGGAAGGACACTAAGTTTTTCAAAAGTCATTAAAATACTCAACTGGCCAGAACCGAAAGATGTCACATCTGCCAGAGCTTTTATCGGCATCTGCGTCTACTTCAGCGTCTGGATTGCTTACTTTGCGTGGATTGCTGAGCCAATATCTCTGCTGTTCAGGAAGAACGAACCCTTTCACTTGGAAGAAGAACAAATCGAAGCAATGACTATTTTACAGAAAGCTCTTACGGAAGCACCAGCTTTAGTCTGTATAGACTATACGCCTGGAGCCGGACAAATAATACTGGGAACTGACGCCAGGGTAAAGGCCTGGGCAGCTGTACTGTTATAAATAATCGAAGGGAAACGTCATCCTTCTCGATATGAAAGCGGAGTGTGGAATCATGCAGAACAGAATTACGACCCGACTAAGAGGGAATGCCGAGCAGTTATGAAAGCACTCAAGAAGTGTCGATATCACTTGTACGGAGTTCATTTTATGCTTCAAACCGACACCAATGTTCTAGTCGCCCAACTAAACAGCTCAGCAACTGACATTCCTGGAGTAGTGGTGATGAGATAGATTGCTTGGATCAAGAACTTCGACTTTGAAGTGAAACTCGAAGCACTTATGGGACTATACGAAATTAGACGAATAGTTATTTCTGCATACAACTCAAAGGCCCAAGGAGACATTGAACGAGGCCATAGACCCATTGAAGATAGTTTGTCAAAGATAACCAACGGAGGTCTAGATAAATGGGTACCCAATCTCTATACTGTCTTGTTTGCTGATCGAGTTACTGCCAAGGAGTCTACCGGACAAACTCCGTATTATTTGAACCATGGAGCTGAAGCATTTTTACTAATTGAAATAGAACTGCCTACTTGGAGATTATTACCCTTGAATGAAGTTCAGTCAAGTATCGACTTATTAACTATCCGAGCAACTCAGACTTTAATGCGAAATGAAGACCTGAACGAAGCCTACCTGAGACTTCGAAGGAAGCGCATTACAGCAAAAGAATGGTAGGATTCTCACCACAGAATTCGGACAAAATAGATACTAATTAGAACCCTGGTATTATTGTTTAACAACATGCTTGAGAAGGATATGTCGACCAGAAATAAGCTCAATTACCGTTGGCTTAGTCCGTACGAAGTAGCCGACGCAGACTACAGAAAGGGAACCTACCATCTTCATGAACTAGATAAGACTCATCTATCCGGTACTTTTCAAGGAAAACGTCTCAAACCCTTATTCTCTATCATATTAGGAATTATAAAGAAGATAAATAAAGTTCTTTATAAGTTCTTAGTATTTAGGACAGTAATTTTATATCTTTTTAACCGGAAATACACTTCTACTTTGCCTACGGGGTGAAATGCAGCCTTATATTGCTTAGCTATCTCGTAACTATCTACAACACTAGTTCGGTATTGTAGAGAGGTTTTTATATGCCGAGAGAAAAGAGCTTCGGAATAGGTAACACGAATAATCTTCTGTAATCTCCTCCCTTTCCCACTCTACAAATAGTCCCATGCCGACCCTACTAATCTCCAGATATTGACCCTAATACGATACAACGCCGCTTAACATCTATTCCAAAGGAATAACGGCACGCTTCGTGGAAACAACCGCCGTTGCGTTAGCGGGATTTCCTTCCTCGGCAGCAGCAGTGCAAGCTGCGAGACAGGCAGCATATGCAGGGATAGCCTCAGCCAAAGGCGCGCAAATAGCCAGACACGAAAGCTATTGAATTAATTAGATATTTATACGCTAGGATATCAGATTTCAGGAAAATAATTCTTACTGGGCCTCCCTATTAAACAAATAATTAGTATTCGTTACTACCCTTGTAGCGTAAAAGCAATCAAGCTTACCGGAATCCCAACCATCCGTTGCTCAACCTTTAGGGGAATAGAGGCCGCAAAAGTAATACCTGCGGCCAGAAGAATCGAAGTTGAAAAGAACTTCATATTGAATAATGTCAAGTGCGGTGAAATTGAAAAGAATAGGAATAGGTGTGTTTGGGTTTGCTTCTCTGTGAAAGAGTATTAAATTATAACTGACTTGATATCCTAAGTCTAGAGGATTGTAACACATTTTATACCTGTTCTCGGTACGTTCTCGAGTCGACCTTTCTTTGTCCGGTAAGCGACGTAACAAACCTATTACACACCTAGGTTAAATGTAACGGAGATAAGAACCTATCTCACAGGATCCAGCCTATACAAACCAGTAACCGTGGTCGAATCGTATGATAATTCAAGATAACTCTACCTTGGAGTCTTACATTGCTTCTACAAATAAAATAGGGCCGAATAATGGGTGGTAAGAGCTTACGTCGATAACAGGACCACGACGATGTCGCTGATGCATGTTTGAAAATTCTGTGGATTAAATGCTATGGAGAAAACTGACTAAATAAATGGTGGTGTGGTGCCCATGGCATCTGCCCTGCGGGCAACAGACGATTGGTGAATAAAGATAAGATTCCGTGGAGTTTAGACTGCAGCAAACTCGTAGGATTTAACCGGGAGACGCAGGAAGCTAAAAGTGGAAGATATTTCAAAAGACGCATATATTTTTCTAATTTCGGTGGTTAGCCTTATCATACTTGTGGCTATGGTATTTGTTAAAAGACCAATAGTTTAAGGAACAATGTAGTCATACGGCACATTCGTATCAATATTCGGTCGAGGAACAATCTAGTCATACGGCATATTCGAATCAATATTTGTCCAAAGGAACAATGTAGTCATACAGCATATTCGAATCATTATTTGTTCAAAGGAACAATGTAGTCATACGGCACATTCGTATCAATATTTGTTCGAGGGAAAATGTAGTCATATGGCACATTCGAATCAATATTTGCCCAAGGAACAATGTAGTCAAACGGCATATTCGTATCAATATGTGTTCGAGGAAAAATGTAGTCATACGGCACATTCGCATATACTCTCAAGCTACACTGATACCAGGACTTCGGTGTCAGGCAACAACATATTGAATCAGCAGTATACTTGTTGTGCTTGTCTAACGTGCTCCCTTGGGATGTGATATTCTAAATACCTATAAGTATATAACAAGCACTCTGGTTATACTAGAGTTGAGTCCAAGGTTTTATTTCTACAGCCACAAGACCTAACATACTACCATTTACCTACCCTACAAAACTTCTTTTCACGCCAGAAATTCTCGACATAAAATGAGACCCTTCATCTTCGCACCTTTGACCCTTCTCCTCGGTTTGGTCACGGCCCAATCGGGGCCTTGCTATAACCAGTTCGTGTCTAGTGCCCCTACTCACTTTGTCTTATTCCTCTGACCAAGTCTTATAAAAACAGGGCCGATCCAGATTCTGGTATTGGGAACTACTGTTATTGCGAAGGAGATGGTAAGACCATACTTCACTCTGAGGTTGTCCAAGATTGGCTAATCCTATTTTCCTCAGGACTTTGCTATTTCGACAGTACTTCAACCGGCTGTAACCCACCTGATTCGATCAACATTCCATGCCCTGAATGATATGGATTCCAGGGAAGAAAGAGGATCGCTTCGTGATATGGAACAAGGGAGCTAAAGGCTATCGACGGCCTGGAGAATGGACGGATTGACGGAATGGATTCTTTCGCTTGAAACGCAGCCTTTGAATTATATAGACACAATACAATCATTGACTGCCCCATGAATAGTACACCGAGAATCGGCAGTTGAATCAGCATTAATCCTCATGATCTAATGCAAAAGTCCATGGAATTTCCAGGCAGTACCTAGATGATTATTCGCCCGTGTCATTACTCGCTTGTTATGTTATGTAACGTGACAAGTCCTGGGGTATCCCAAATGCGGCGTATAACCATCCTAGATGCAAATACATGCTCATCGGCACAAGCTGGCGATGATTCACAGAGAGAGAGAGAGAGAGAGAGATCGTTGGCTATGTAGGTTCATGGTGAGGCGAGCCGCACATGAATGGCGAGAACCGCGGCGACCTGTGACATTAGGCGGTAAAGTTGAGGCTGCTGTTAGAAAGAATCTAAAGTACATCACAGGTTCAATTCCCGCGCTTTACTTATCTGTTGTTCAGGTGGGACTCTTATTCTACTAGCTTGGTAAAATTAAATATCGTTGAAGCCCATGATCAAAACCATCATCACCATCATCGCTATCAGCTCAACCGGATGTTAGGTTGAACTTGAAGTCTACGAGAGATTCATGAAAACATCCTTCAATCTTGCAAAGTTAGGACTCCCAAGTCCCGTCACAGCATCCCAACCCTCGGCAGCCCTGAAAGCAGGATCGGCTCCACAACCCAGGTTCGCGCCCGTTGTTATATCGTTCAGCGCCTCGGCGTGGGCATACAAAACCGGATTCACAAATCCCACAGGACGCTTGCCGGCGTTCAGTCTCTCGTTGTTGATAAGGGCCACGACAGAGGCGAAAACGGGTGCCGAAGCCGACGTTCCGTAGACTGTCTCGAGGACGCCTTCGACAAAGGTCAGATATGTGGACGCGAGGGCAGAGACGTCTGGAAAGCCCCGGCCACGTCGGGTGAGATTGAAGTATCCGTCCTCTTGGAGGCTGGCCAGATGTGCGCCCTCGTGGCGCTGATCAAAATACGTGGAGATGGCGCTCTGCTGGTAAGCTGGTGCTGGAAACACGTTGCTGAAGCCGCCCCCCGATGTGGATTGCAGGCCAGAGTTGAGAACGATGTTGAAAGCAGTCTCTCCAGTTGCTGTCTGTGTCATGTTTGTGGTCCCAGTGACGGGATTATTGTCCAGGAGGCTAGTAGGTTGCGTGAGTCGTTGAGTTCCTCCTACCGACGTGATCCAGGGGCAAGCTGCGGGCCATTGGGGGCTGAATTCACCAGTCATGGTGGCATTGGAGACCCCGGTACTTCTGTCAATACATGTCCCCGGCGAAACACCACTCGCTGTTCCATAGTCCCCGCTGCTCGCCAGAACCGTGACGCCCATCAGTCCCAGCTTGAGGAATTCGGTGCACTGTCGTTGCAGGTAGGCCGTCGGAAAGCTGTCCTCGGGATACGTATATGAGATGGACAATACGTTTGGCGGCGTGACATCCCCACAATCAGTGCCGTTGTAGCCTCCCGGCTGCGCGTCAGGGAACTGGGGGTCGATGGACGAGTTAAGCGAGCCACAGTAATACCTTCAACCTTGTCAGTGCCATTGTCATTTGAAAATACTCTGGGGACTCACCGATCAAAAGCAGCCAACATGTTATTCGGGTCTCCCAAGACAAACTCATCGCCAACCTGAATATCCAATACCGTCGTAGGACTCGTCAAGGCCAGGGCGTACTGGAAGTCTACGTCGGGTTCGAGGTTGAACTCGGTGAGGTTGTAAGTGGTCTGCAGATAGCCGCCGTCGATACGCTCGATGACAGGGCGCTGACCGACGAGGTTCGGCTGAAACAGGCCGAAAAAGTCATCGAGGTCGTCAGGAAGCCAAGTCATCCATGCTGGCTCATAAACACCGAATGTATTGGCTGTGTTGGCGGTTGTGTTCGTGTTCGAAGAAATTTCATAGAGCTCCCTCAAACATGAGGGTGTCGTGTACAGGCTGCAGTTTACTGATGCAGAATTGGGCGACTCAGTTTTGCCCGGTGTCTGACGCCTTGAATGAACCCCAAGATTGGGCCCTCGTTTTGCTTTCATGGTGCTTCTTGAGGTTGGCTGAGACTTAATCGAGCTGCTGCTAACTGTGATATAATCGACCAGGTGGGACACAGATTCCGGGATAGCATAATCCGTGCATTCCAACTTGTTCGTCGCGGCGTTCTTCTGAGAACAAGTAATATTAAAGGTTCGCTCGACTTCTCCTACAGTTGAACGGATCAAGAAGTGTCCTCTGGCGTGTGATGGTGACAGCCGGGCCGCTGGAATACCTGCATTGCTCAGCCAGTCTGCAACAGACATCAGGCTCTGAAAAGAGGGAGCAAAAGTTGTAGCAACTTTTTGTGCAGACCAATGCTGCCCATATTCTCGTGATGTCGGGTCCGAAACCTTCAACAGAGAATCGATGGCCAAACTCATGTTGTTTTGCGTGATGGCAACCTGGACCTGAACCGGAAAGGCAGCTCCGAGCGACCCATTCAAGTTTCTTCCTGTGATGAGACTGGCAGACACCAAACGGTGTGCCAAGAAAAAGAAGAGAAACAGGTAGAACATCTTTACAGCTGTCCAGTCTAATGACGAATAGTGAAATACCCGTTTTGTGGAAATTATAATGAAGGTTTCCTGATTGTATATATCTGATTGGGTTTGACTTGGTAACGTACTTCTTAGTGTGATTTCTAGGTGTTGCTGGATGCTTACCAAATACCAAACATAACTTTGTAGTCTTAATAAATGATCGAGGTCTTGCAGCCTGAAGAGAGACCCTCGAAAAGGAGCGAAATTGGCGCTTCGGAGCTAAGGGTAGCCACAGTAACATTACAACTACTTTGTTATATCTGGCTAAACAGCTGACAAGATTCTGCTACACAAATTATTCCCGCCAATATCTTTATCGTAGCCTTATTCTAAGGATTCAAAATGCTCTCCAACTCGCAGATCGGGCCGAGTACCAAGACTGGTAACGATCTGTAAAGTCCTTCTGCACCTACTACTAAGTATATCCTGTCCTCGCTTAATACCTGCACTGCTGCCCGAAATGTCATCCTTCATGAAGATCTTGTCTTTAAAGAGGGTGAATTGTACGCAGTGAGACGCAGTGAGATGCAGCAATTATATCCGACTTAGCAACTGTAGATGTTTAGAGGCAGCTGCATGACAAAATTACGTGAGGATCAATATTTGATCAGGTGGAGGAACAATGTAGTCATGCAGTGTATTATCATGTAGTTATACGGCGTATACAGCACGCGTGTCAGCAAGCCCCCAATTCGCTTACTTGGAAGTAACAGCAAGACGATCAGATGATTTTATATTAGGAAAACTACCTAACCAAAGTAATTCTTTAAGTCTCTGGTTCACGGTGTAAGAACAAATATATATATATATATATATCTGTATCGCCCATCACGCATTCTATCGCCAACAAGTAGTCCCAAGCCCCATTCCTTTCGACTCCTTACCCATCAAAAGTCTTCTTTGCAATTCTTCACGAACATATTCAGTAAAGCAACCAACATGGTTGTTTCCAACCTCCTTCCTCTACTTCTGCTAGTAGTAGCTCCAAGTAGCGCAGCGCCATCTTCCGTAAACCACGCCGGCGGTGACCTCGCTACGCGACAGACGTATTCAGGAGTAAGTGCATATCACTCCTCTCATTCCGCTCTTCCTGTCGACCTGTAGGAAGAGTTCAACGTTACCTGTGTTTAATTGCTAAAGAAATTTTCAGTATTGTAACCCTACCACCAACACTTGCACGTTGACGGATGGAGCGATTTACGCCTGTACAGATGGTTACCAGGTAAGCCCCGCGTTAGAAGCACACCCCGCGTTAGAAGCACAACTGATCATTTCTAATACTGATTCAAATCAAATTCCCAGTGTGTCGTTAATGACTCAGCTTGTTTTTACCTTGACGGTGTCGTTCTTTGCGGTGAATAAGTAGATTATTGGCCTGTGGAATGGTGTACCAACAGGATTCGTGTTGGGGTTATACATTTTGGAAAAGAAAGATAACTAAAGTATGAATACTTACATACACTATGCCTTTGAGCGCACATCCCCTACATGATTAGTAATCTGTGAAAACTATTACCCCTAATACAACCTCTACATCAGGAAGATAAGTGACCCTTTCGGGTACAGACCAAGTAACACGAACAATTCCAAGTTAATTGTACTCCAATGCAGCAACTGCGGGGTAGACTGATCTTTGCCCCATGAAGAACAACATACGCCGCCGACCTACATAGCTTTCATGACATTTCACCGCTTGATAAGAAGCCCAACATAAGACAGGAAGAGGGCTCTTACAGCTTCTCCTGCTATTGTTTACCAGAACAACTAAAAGTTTGTATCCTCGTTGATAGATCCAGTCCAACATTATGTCGAAAGTATCTACGAGCCATCAAGAATCGCTCGCCGCTTGGAAGGCCCATACGAGCGAAGGCCGTATCAACACGGAATTTACCACCTACGAGCTTCTCCGTCAAGCGTATCCAGAATGTCATATTACACGCACAGCTCCATCCAAGTGTGACTTGATGGGATATGCCCGGGCTGGATATGCCACGGCCATTCTCCAGGTTGAAGATGGCCTTGACGCGACTCGTATCTATCGTTTGCCTCGGTCTAGAATGGATCAGACACCCGGAAAACTCGAAGACGTTGTGAACTTTGGCCGTTGGACGTATCAATGGCAGGGTAACGATTTCATCGTGTATCAGTTGACCTACGTCAACCAGTTTCATGAGAATACCCGCGTCCTCTTCGTTTTGGCTCCGCACACGCCCCAGCTTGTCCATAATGGCCATCACGAAGGCACTGATGCGCTATTGCTTGCGTCGGGCTCGTGGACGATAGAACTCCACGAGGAAGTTTGGGTCTTCGACAACTCCGAGTGGGTCAAAAGCAAAGGGCTCTGGAAGAGCGTGCAAGACTCTTCATGGGACGACGTGGTCCTCGATCCAACGATGAAAGCCAAGCTTGTTCACGACGTCGAAGGTTTCTTCAGCAGCCGGGAAATGTATCAGAAACTCAAGATTCCCTGGAAGCGTGGTGTAATCTTTCACGGTGTGCCCGGCAATGGCAAGACGATATCCGTCAAGGCGATCATCAACGCACTTGCTCAAAGATCACCGCCAGTCCAGTCTCTGTACGTGAAATCGCTGGACGCTTGTTCTGGGCCAAAATGGTCCATCAAGCAAATCTTTCAGAAGGCCCGCCGCATGGCTCCGTGCCTCCTCATCTTCGAGGACCTCGATAGTCTGGTTGGTGATAGTACCCGTAGTTACTTTCTCAACGAGGTCGATGGGCTTGAGTCCAACGACGGCATCCTCATGATCGGTTCTACCAACCATATCGAACGGTTGGACCCGGCTGTTACAAAGCGACCTAGTCGCTTCGACCGCAAGTACCATTTCAAGCTTCCTACTGAAGATGAGCGCATCGCATATTGTCGCTACTGGCGCGAGAAGTTGGATGAAGCTGATCCTGTGGATTTCCCGGACGAAATATGCCCCATCATTGCCCAAGTAACGGAAGGATACAGTTTTGCGTATCTGAAAGAGCTCTTCGTCACTTCGCTTCTTCTACTTGCCCGCGGCGGTCTCGAAGAGCCCAATGAGAACTCCATTAGCAAAGATACAACATCGCAGTCAAGTTCTGTGGTGGCTGAGAAAACTACGACCGTCAATAGTGATCTAAAGGAGGACGCAACCGAGGCCAAGTCTTCAGAGGAAGAGACACAACGCGCGAAGAAGCGGACCGTACCAGAGGTTGAGATTCCAGAGTCACTTCAAGGCAATCTACTGTTAAACATTATCATGTTGCAGGCCCAATTACTTCTGGAGGAAATGGATCATGCCTCTAGTGACGCCACTCAGAAAGTGAGTGGTGCATCTCGACCACCGCGTATTCAATTTCCATGGACTTCGCTCCTTGACGAGGAAGATGAAGATTAGATTGGCTACGTGTTACAGGACATCTACTATTCGCAGCTCACGGAGGAGGTGGTAGTAGAATTTTATAGCCCGGGCGCGACACGAGAGCATTTACGTAACAATAAGTGGGAGACATTAAAATAGTTTCTTTAGAAATACATCCCCGAGAAAATACATTATTAAGGTTCTCTTCTACGATTTCACCTCACCTTATATATTTAACCCCCCTACCCTTCTTATAAGCCTTTACTTAAAGGAACTAGGCGCGACCTTTAAAGAAAAATCCCTCCTAGTTTTCTAATGATCTTGTTCTTCCTTTATACAAGATAAGATACACTATAATACTATCTCTACTAACTAGTAACTATAGTTAACTAACTTATAGTATTATTATACCTCTTTATAGATAAAGTAAAAAGCTAATACTAGCAGGTTATAAGAGTTCTTTATAAATATAAATAGCTTTTTCTTTCTACTAGTATCTAATAAAAGATTAAAAAAAGAGATTTATATTTATTTAAAGATATTTTCTAGTAAAAATCAATTTTTCTTTAGTTTACTAATAAATAATAACTTTAATAACGCCGGCCGAAAATGTTGTGTAGTTTCCTTTCAGAAGATAAAGAGTCTGCTAATATCATACAGTATAGTATTCCCCTCTCTCTCTAAGCTTATTGTTCGCTCTCGTAATTTAAAGGCCCTGCGCCGTTACAACCAAAGGTCGGTAACTCCTGAATCAGGAACATACATATTATACCAATGGTCAGGATCTAGAAGAACTCCATATAGTCTGGCAAGGACATCAGCTTTGAACCTCTTCTTGAAGCTCTCCTCATCCCTAGCACGATCAGCTTCATCTTCATCCTCATCCTCTTCTTCTTCCACGTCCTCATCCTCATCATCCTCTCCATTCGCTTCCCTAGCCATCCTCTTTTGCTCTTCTTCCAACCTAACATTATCCGCTCGAACCACTGTAAAATAGTATCCTTCGTCCTCTCGAGCTTTCGCATCATCCACA
This sequence comes from Pezicula carpinea, assembly GCA_026119845.1. Classification (NCBI taxonomy): domain Eukaryota; kingdom Fungi; phylum Ascomycota; class Leotiomycetes; order Helotiales; family Dermateaceae; genus Pezicula; species Pezicula carpinea. Next base: position 16,741 of record JALRMK010000111.1, on the reverse strand, counting down.
ACACTCTCTACACTTTCCTCATCCACTGTCACAAAATATGTGTACCGTGGATAATATACCCATTCTACATTAGCAAAAGCACTTCCCTTCATCTCCTCCCTTCCTTTCGTTTCTGCCCATTCCTTAAACCTTCGAGTCGTTTCGTCAACACTAGCACCATCTAAGGTCTCTGGATCTTCGATAATCGTCCATGTCATCGTATCCCACAAATCGTTCATTTCCCGATCGTTCAGATACTCTTTTGCGTGTTCCTTGATGATCGAGATGAAACTCTCCCATCTTTCTTGAGAGCTATAAGTACAGCGATAGATCACGAATCCCCATTGTTTTAGGTTGTCGTCTTTGAGTGATTGTCGTGTTGCAAGAGGTGAGGAGGTGTCCAGATCAAGGCCACGAAATCGCTCGCTCATCGTTTCGTCTTGGGCTATCTATCCTGCTTAGAAAATGAGTATCAGTTCTTCTTGGGATTCGTATATCTGTGCGCGATCTCACCTGGGCCAGATTATAATAAGGTTGGTATGTTGGAGGCTTGAAGCTGGCTTAAATTCGCTGTGATAGCGCAATGGCTGAACCGAAGTCAACTGCAACTGGGACTTTGTAAAACGATAAAGAGGGAAAAGGACATGAAACTGAGGGCGCGAGGGCTCCGATTTATTTCGGGATGGATATGTCTGTAATTGATTCTGGAAGAGGATGTTCTCTCCGCGCACTAGAATTAGCCGGGCGCTACGGGCAGGCCTGGGCCTATTGTTCCCTGGAAGTTTAGCCGACACATGTCGCAATTGGCACGGTGTCGCAAAGTCCAGTAAGGTAGATAAAACTTATACTCATCAAATAAGGCCTTTGTCAAATACTCCTGTGATTGTTGCTGTTATTAAAAGATAAGTAAGTACTGTGCTTGGATATTAGATGAGACACAAAGAATATATTCTATATCAACTATCTAGACACATCTATTATAGCAAGTGAACACCCAGACACTACTACCTGTACAGCTCTAAATCCCCAAGCCGAACACCTTATCAAATCTTGGAACTGACATCTCAGCACCACCCACAATACGCATACAAATCAACACTCAAGAAGATAGCATCCAGTATCATAAAAGACTCCCGTCTCCATTCCACCAGCCAATTTCAAAGCCCCAACACCACTATCATAACACGCGCATGTATATCCCGCCGTCCCATCTGAGTCGCTCTCATGTATTCCAAAGGATCGGTAGTAATTGCGGATCCGGTCTTGACAATAGACTGCACAATCTCCAGCGGAAGGTTAGAGGGGTTGGTCTGGCCTAATAATCATATTACCATCGATCAATCAGCCAACATATTAAATTTCGACTGCAAAGAGAAGTTAAGTCGGGCAGATTAGGGCTCCTACTTACCACATATTAATAGGATATATTCCTCTTTGTGTAATAGCTCCTTTGATACCGCAGTCGACATTTACTGATGTAGTAACTAAAATAGCTTGACAATCGCTCGAAGCACCCGTAGAAGTACTTGTAGAACCAGTGATGTTAGATGCTTCGGTGACTATAGGCGCGGCGGGAAAGTCAGCAGCTACAAATATCGCTCCTAGAGCGAATGCTCTGGTGATAATGGCTAAGAAATACATTGGCGGCAGCCGTGGATAATGGATCCTAGAGCGTAGTAAACGAGACTGTATATGATGTGGGAAGAAAGCGAAGTTAAGTCAAGATTTTACTTTCGTCGACTTCTCGGACTTGAGGGAATTCCGTCTATCACTGAATTCGACACTTGTAAAAGGTTCGCTTATTTACTGTGCCAGCCTTGTACATGTTCGTGGTACCCTAATTTACATGGTATGGTACAGTCAAAACTGTACCTGTAGAACCTCGTACGGTAGCGTCCGAAGTCCCGATTACAACCCTATTCTATCTACTCAGTATATAAATCTGTAGCCGGAGCCCCCGATTCCACAAGGTAGCTAATCATAGATTTTCATTCGAAGTTCATTCGATTTCAGTCTTTAAGCGAGTACAACTTTAACCGTGACACCCTTGATTAAAAAAAGATCACCTAGTTCCGTAAACTTAATTTCAAGTCTAACGAAACTACATAGTTAATTCTAGTGGTAGAAAGATTAAAACTTATCCGCTTAGAATTACATATACCTGATACTTATAAAGTCAAGTGTTGGATCCGTTTTAATTAAATTACACTCTTCACCGGTTACAAGAATACCTTACATGTAAAAGCCCTACAAAGTCATCTAACAAATCATCCAACTTTCCTGTATTAACTTTTTTGAATACTTGCAATCTAGATGAAATTTAAGGGGCAGTGGTAGTGCATTCCTCAAGAGGACAATAGCCGTGATTGTATGCGAAGCTATAAAGACCATCGAATAAACTGTCTTCACCTGTAACAGGATATCCAGGGCCTACGTCGCTACCGGTGTGGGTACCTGTTGTCTATATTCTGTGCAAGTGCAAGGCCCTGGAGGACAATATCTATACCCGCAACAGTAATTGCAAAGATCGAGATAATTTCTATCCCCCGTTCCTTTGATACAGATTGAGCCAGTTGTGGTAGTGGTAGCTAAGGTTGTGGTGGGTGAGCCTGTGGATGTGGAGAGACTGAGTGATGAGCTTGTAGTCGTGGATGACTGCTCAAGTGTCGTGGTCGATGAAGATAGGTTTACATTTCCGCTTATACCAATACAGAGTGCACGATCGAGGTTGAGTTAAGCTCGATGAAGATTCCAGTATCACAGTCGGAACCAAGCCAAGAATTCCAGTCCAGCATTTCAGAGCTCGTAATGTTCCACTGATCTTCGATGTTCTCGCACAACAAATATCCGTTGTCATCACCGTGATACTCCCAGAAGCAGGAACATGATTCGATGGTGCCAGCAGGAACTATGGAAGCGTCGGCCGAGTAACAGGGGTATAATGTTAATTCCGGAATGCCAGCTTATAGTATGTCTGCATGGTTGATACCAATCACTATATCTCTACTTACTGTCATTCCCATAGCTCATGTAATAACTGAAGCCGGGATCGAGAGTGTAGTTTAATAAACTTAAACTATTATTTAGACTCGGATTCCATTTTAAAACTTTCTCCAACGAGATAGTATTGACTGCGCTTATATAGTTGCAATCGTTGACAATGTCGCTCGTGAATTAGTACTGAGGACTATAATACTGGTCCTGTACTACTTGCACATCTTTGTAGTTTGTGTAGTTTAAACAACCTGCCACTGTACCTACACGGCAGTCGGGAGTTGGACTTCTGCACTAACGACAACAGTGGGCCAGTCTGTGGCTGCTGCACTTGCTGTTGAGTTAACTATCGTGATATTTGGGTTCAAGAGCCCAGTCGGGCGGCTAAGAACTGATAAGTTTTTGTTGAGATGGTGTATGGTGAATCTTAAAGGGATACAAACCTCATGCAGATGTAGTAGCCCTCCAAGTCATCCAGATTTGTACACAATGGGTTGATATTTGGATTCCAGGCTACAAATATATCGGGACGGATCGGATCGCTGCTCCTTGCTATTATGGTATCGCAGGTATCATCTGTTTACACTTGATACTGTAGACACTGACCAAGTAGACACAGACTTGAGCCTGTAGGCAAGGTTGAGCAGTCGGCTATTCTATTCGGCCCATATACTGTATATGTACTCACATTTTGCGACAATGTAATATTGTCGCACGTGTCATTGGCTTGAACAGTGTACAAGGTGACACAGCTAGGGTCGAGTGCTGCTATAGTGGCTGTCGGTATTGCTGCTGATGCTGTAGATGTTGTGGAAGATACACTAATGGGGACAGTATATGGCGTTGGTGAGGTGAATGAATATCCCGTTGCTCCACAAGAAGATGTTCGTGCTTTAAAATCCTCCGTAAACTCATCGTCATGTCCAAAGGGAGAGTCAAGCTGGATTTGAGTCACGCCAAGCATGCAATCGGAGCAGTTCTGCGCGGCTGTAAGGGAGTCTTGATTCAACCATTCGGTAAAGAGTATGTCGCAGTACTCACCGGAAGTGCTATAGAACCAGATGATTAGTTGAGCCGCATGTGACCATGGAGAGAACATACGAATCAAGGCGACAGCTGAGGCTGTACGTATATATGAAGAGATCCGCAAGATATGTCGCTTTCGGACGTGGTCAGAAGTTAAGCCTTACTGTATTTCTGATAGAACGGGAATTCGGCTTACCTAGATAAGTGTCGCTGTCCAGCGAGATAACATCCGTTGTCAAAGTGTAAGTATTTCCAATTATTTACTTGACACTATTTAGAGAGTCTAGGCAAGAATTTTCACAGAGGCTAGAAAGATTCTAGGCGTTAAGACACGGTTGACTACTAATTCGTCAGTAGCGGAGCTTACTTATTAATGAGGTTTAGATTCAACTCACTTAGTAGTAACAGCACCTAGAATACCTACGTATACCACGGTGGTGTTCAAGGCCGTCGTGTAAGTATCACTTATTCCTGGCCACGAATTGGTGATAGGGTAATCCGTGAATGTTTAAGTAAGGACAACCGTTAGAAAGAGCACTAGAGACCACGATACTATCAGCGTCGAAGACCGGCGGGTGTTAGTGGAAGTTATAATAGACTAGTATATAGGAGAGACGAAGTAACGGTTGAGAGAGAGTAAGGAGTAAGAATAGTAAGGCGACTATGATTAGTATACTAGATTCTTGATCTTATCATTTATTCTACCGGACTTAGGAACTATAATACTCTAACTGTGGAGTTATCCCTGCTTATACAAGAGTATTAGTGTAGTGCCTAACACCGGGAGAGCTCGGTCAGCTCGCTTATTATAGATTCCTGACCAAGTGCCTCGCTACTGCTAAATTTCTAAAAGAGGGAGCCTACAGAAGGCTGCCTACTCTATATCTGCCAAGTCTTTCTGGTACGTTGCATTTAGGTACAAAGTGCGTCGAGTTGGACGGATTAATACGAGCACAGAGTATTCGGACTGAATCTCTAAACGGCCCCTCCCGCATTGTAACCTTGTGACTACGTATCACGGCGGGTACTTTAATAATAAAATTGTCAGTATTTTTTAGACAATCTCGGAGATACTGGCTCACTTACATCTATCACATTCTTTCTGATAATATCTACTAATCTGGAATAGATGGATCTATTACCTACTGTCTTCTTTGTTCTGAGCCATCGAAGTATATTATGGGTCCTACAAAGTTAACCAAAATTATCACATCAATTTTACTGCTTGCCTGGCTTCTTGCTTACGTTAATTACACCCTTCCGGGAGTTATACGCGGTAATGTAAGCTTTTCTAATTCTAGAGAAACGGTCGAGACATGTCTACTTAGTCTTTTAACATAAAGCTAAGTAAGTCCTTAAGCTCGTGTGCTTCCTTTACTTTTGCTGCTCTTTTTCTTATGTCTGATGCTTCCCATCAAATCTTCCTACTGGCTCTCTCTACAGATTACTATCTCATTTCTACTTTCTTGGGAAGTCTCTCGCCACCATGACGCTCTCCGCCTGGCTTCTGGTCCTGCTTCTAGCTGTGTATCAAGTTCGAGCAAATATATAGGCAGTCTTTGCCCATTTCATGGTATAAGTTATTCCCTTCCATATAGGCCGACAATCTGACCAGTGGCACAGGTAAGTAATACCGGGTTGTATACAATATTAGATTGGGAGGACGACATTATAAAAGCTTAAGCCGTCCATATTGATGGGTTTGCACTCAATATCGCAGTAAATAACAGTACAAATGGCGACTCGCTCTGAAATGCTTTTATTGCTGCCAACAATCTTGGATCGACTTTTAAATTACTTTTAAGCTTTGATTATACTGGCAACGGTCTCTAGCCCAAAGAAGATATGATTAGCCTTATTGAAAAATACTTATCGTCTACTACCTATTATCATCGCGGATCGTAACCACTTGTATCGACTTTTAAAGGTCTAGTAGCATTAGCCGATTGGATAGATATCAAATTAGCAACTGATTACTTCTTTATACCATCTTGGTCATCTTTGTTATCGACTGCTGCTTGGGCCCCTAGAACACCTGATGGCCTGTTCAGTTGGTAAGTTGTTACTTTCACTAATGTTACTTAATAACTTAAACGTGTCGCTATAAATTTGCCCACGAGTCACAATAGTAGTCTCATATATCTCCTAGACGATACGGCTAACCCAAACCCTTATAGATACAATAGAAAGGGAAAAGAAGAAAGTAGTTAACTAGTAGACACAAGGGATTATACTCGGGAAGGCTACACATAAGAAAGTACAGGAATGTGTTACTACGAAATTCTACGAGTATAAAAGTATAATATAGTTAACGTTAACTTCTAGGAGCTCTTCTAGGAAGACTTCGACAGTTTAATAGGGGTTATATCTAATAATAATCTCGAAACAGTGTACCTTTAAGGAATTTAAAACACACTATACAGAGGAGGAGTTTATATGCCCTAACCTAGAAAGAGAGCTACACTAGCAAAGACACTTACTTCTTACAGCGCTAGTAGAGGAAGAGTAACACAAATAGACAGACAGGGAAATCAAGGATCAAGCTTAAATACCCATCCAAGTTAAACCAGTCTATACGCTATTACTTACCTCCGGAGAAAGTCAAGAAACCCCTTTGCACACTACCTCTACACCAGCACATTAAAACCCTCCGAATCCTCTGATAATCCACAGAGCGTCTAAAGAAAGACTACAGTAGGCAGCGCAGAAGAACTCGAAAGTGGTCCACTGTCTAAACAATCCCTAAGCTTTCAACATCCCGAAGCTTCTAACCTCCCTAAGCTTCCAACCTTCCCAATCTTCGAACCTCCCCACGCTCCTCTTCACCAATCATAAAATCATATAATTTTAACAGCACCTCCAGAGTCCAGAGTCCAGGTCCAGGGTCTAGTATCCAGTATCAAGGGTCCAGTATCCAGTATCTAGTATCCAGTATCTAGTATTCAGTATCGTGTGTCTAGAAAAATGCAGTAGTGAGTATAGAAGTACCACAACTATTGATTTGCGAGTGTTGATATAGTGTGCGTTAAACTGCTAGCATAGTAGACTAGAGTGGAGAATTGTTAAGTGGTATACATTGAAGTGGTTGGCTAACTGTGTAGTGATAGGTTTCAAAGCGATACAATGGCAGACTGAAGTTAAATAATTGCTAGGTCGTGTGCCTTGAAGTGTCTCGTGGACTTGTGAAGTGGCGAGTTTTGAAGTGATGCTATAGCAGAGTGTGAAGTTGAAGAATTGGTAAGTTGTGTGTATTGAAGTATCTTGTAGACTTGTGAAGTGGCGAGTTATAAAGTGATGCTATGGCAGAGTATGAAGTTGGATAATTGCCAAGCCGTGTGCATTGAAGTAGCTCGTAGACTTGTGAAGTGGAAAGTTGTAAAGTGGTTGGCAGACTGTGAACTCGTGAGTTTTATAGCATGGTGAAGTGTGTGAAGTGGAGGACTTACTATAGCGCGTGTGAAGTGGAAGAATTGCTACGTGATGTGGAAGAGCTATAACGTCGTGGTGCTGTGAAGTTGTAGTGCCCTGAAGTTTTGAAATGGCGAGTTTTAAAGTGGTTTGCCGACCGTGAACTCGCGAGTTTTAAAGTGATAGTATAGTAGATTGTATGATGTGGGAGAGCCATGACGTTATGGTGTTGTAAAGTTGTAGTGCCGTAAAGTTTTAAAATGGCGAGTCTTGAAGTGGTTGGCCGACTGTGAATTCGTGAGTTTTAAAGTAATAGCATAGCAAAGTGTACGAAGTGGAATAATCACTATGCGATGTGTAGCGAACTAGTTGATATGGTAAATTGTGATATGGAAGAGCCATGACGTTGTGGCCCAGTGAAGCTGCGGTGCTGTGAACTTCTAGTGCCGTGAAGTAGTAGCTAACATCGATGTCAGTTAAAGTGGTGGACTCGTGAGTAGGCATATTACCTACAGAGCCGAGTTAATGCAGAATTAAGCCGAAGTTGCTAGACTAGAAGATAAGACCGATTCCTGAGTATAGTTAGTGAAGAAATCTATAATAAGAAGAGAAAGAAGGGAAAGCATTGAAGAAGAAAAGGAGAAGGCGGAGGCGAAGATAAAAAGACATAATCCTGATTATAGTTAGAAAAGACAACGGTAGAAATTCCTAATCACAGTTAGCAAAGACGAGGAGAAGGAGTCCTGGTTATAGTTAGCAAAGACAAGGTAAGAAAGGAGAAAGGGGTTCTGATCACACTTAGCAAGGAGAAGGAGAAGAAGTCCTGGTCATAGTTAGCAAAAAAAGGGAAGAAAGGAGAAGAGAAGAAAAAAGTCCTGATTACAGTCAGCAGGGACAAGGGAAGAAAGGAGAAACGAATCCTGGTCATAGTTAGCAAAGATAAGAGAAGAAAGGAGAAACGAGTTCTGGTTATAGTTAGCAAGGAGAAGGGGAAGAAGTCCTGATCGCAGTTAGTAAAGTGAACCACAGAGATTGTAGTCCGGTATCCAGTCCAGTATCCAGTCCAAGATCCAGGGTCCAAGGTCCAGTCCAGTATCCAGTCCAGTATCCAGTCCAGTGTCCAGGTAGTTTCACGTCATTGCGGACGGAGATATATATGTATGCAAGGAAGGGAGAGAAGACTCATTGTAGGTAGACGAAGAAGTGCTCCTCTCTGCTGTGTCTGTAGTAGCGGGCAGCGAGGAATATCGATCAGTATCTGTACAACAGAAGTCAGCGTAGAACGACAAGCAGAAAAGAAGTGCAGGAGAGGAGTACACGGACTTCCCTTGTGTCTCTTGCAATCTGCCAACGATGTTGTGGCGAGGCTGCTGACAGCGACTACGACTCGAGAGGGGGAAACACTGAGCAGCGACAACAACAGCGCGAGGGCTTTGAATTGAAGTCTGGCGCGGGTGATTAGAGAGACGAGAGACCAGATGTAAGTTGAGCAGACAAGAAGAGAGGTGAAGGTGTGCTGTGGTGTGCTGTGCCGTGGTGTATTGGAGAAAAGAAAGCGTATGAAAAGAAGATGAAGGAAACAGTCGCACGAAGACCCTCTTGTAGCTGTTGGGGACGCTAGGAATTAGGGCTCCGACGACGAGCAGAGGAAAGAGGGAAGGGGGTACGATGTCGTATTGTCGTCATGATGTGTTTCTCGATGGTGAAGGGAAGCGACGACGACGACGACGACGACGACCACGCACCAGATGTTCGCGAGCCCCGGATTCAAAGGTTACAATGATGATAACCTCGAGTTAAGCGGCCGTCGCGCGCGCAGATGAACAAGAATTGATCATGCTCAAGCTCTTACCTTCTTTCTTGTATTGTGTCTTTGGTTCGTTGGCTCTTGTCATGTCTGCCCTTCTCACAAGAGCACGTGAATCATTTGTGTCCATCGACAGCAAACCTCTGATGGTAGGCTTGTCCTGTTCAATTCTCGGGCATCGGGCAGCAAGCCATTACGACGTGAATATGCGCAGACTAGATGCGACAGATGCAACATTGTACACCATTCTTACACGGCGACACATCTTGAATGGAGCGTGAGTCCAGTGAATCTCAAGGGAATATTGTTCAATGCGACTCCATGCACAAGCTGATCAGCTACAGCCTGTATTTTAAAATCAAGGTCAACCCCGTTGAGTATATGTTTACTATATTATTCAAACGACGTCGAATTCGTCAATTCATCGAATTGGTGAAACCGTGAGAGCAGCTGCTCATGCGTCTTTCTCTGTACATTGACCATAAAACGTTATTATCCACCCCTGCCCAGCTCTGCCCTGCTAAGAGTTTAATATATACTGAATAAATATTGGGAGGTTTTCACGACGCCGATGTGCTAACAACTATGTAGTTTCCAATGTGCCAAAGGCCGCGTCATTTCTGGCACTGCATTTTTCCCTTGGTGCTCCAGGCACGGTTTCTGCAGCCACCATCGATTGAGCCCTCATTGACGGAGCCATCGTCCTAGGGTATACTGCCTTATCTGCTAAAGATCCTCAAACACCGAGACAGCTTTCCATACTGTGGGCGAGAATACTCTTACTTGACATGACTGCTTGTTCTCTCCTGCCGAACGAGCATATAAATATGAGGTGGTCAGGTCTCGGGTAGCTGACATTGATGTGATCGCACAGGGGAGAATTGAGGTTGACACGATCAAGATTCATTCGAGAGGGATCTGAGCCAGGTGACCCTTGAGATCCTGGAGGATATGTAGTTTTCCAAGGCTTGAGTAGTACCGCCAATGCTCAACCTGCTCCAAGTCTTCGCCGAGTGCTACGTCGAGGTTGTTGATCGCGGGTCTCGACCAGAGTCCCCGAACTGTAATCGCCATCCGCTGCGTTAATTCTCTGCTCAGCCATTGCCTCCTGGTTCAGGTTATCTGCCTCATCCTCAGACCTGAGCTGGTCTAACGGAGTTGAAGAGCGTCTTCGCTTCCGTGTCTTTCGCTTCGACTTGACACTTTGGCTTCGACTCCCTTGCGTTGGCTCTCGCGACTCTTGCATCTCCTCAGCGTTGTTGAGAAACTCCGCAAGGCTTTTGTATGATATATTTACTCCTGGCGAGTCTCTGAAGTCAACTTTGGTCGATATTTCATCCGTAGCGAAGTCGTCGAGACGAAGACAAAGCATGTTTGTCGAATTGTCACAAGATCCGTCGGCGGCCCGAAATGGCTTTATAAGGTTAGTTTTCGGCCCATGTCCATGAAGAAGCTGGCAGGCATACCTGGGATGTGATTGTTTCTTCAGCCTCGAGGACGTCCAGTTCCTCCCCATGCTCATGGATATACCGCGGTCGCCACATGGACAACGTTGCCTCCTTTGTGTTGCCGTACTTGATGTCGATACCAATGACCACTTTGATATCCCCATTCGAGTACTGAATATAATCCCACGCAAGCTTTTTCAGATCTTTTCCATCTTGTGAGTAGGATATTTCGAGAACAACGCCGGGGTACTCCGCATCTCGGTACTGAAACTGTGCATCGGGTTCGCGCCTGTGGAAGACTTTCAGGCCTCGACCATCTCCATCTGGGTGGTCCTCCTTGAGAAATATTCGAGCGCACCCCCCATTTGCTACCCGAGTCGCAAACTCGGCAGACGGGTCTCCACGGTGGCTGATGACCTCGAGTTGTTTGCTGATCGCCTCTGCGATCGAAGCGGTAAAGAAATCGTGGACTGGAGTTGGCATGCGAACCGATAAAAGCATGGATGAGGGATCGTAGTCGAACCTGGACTGTGAGCAATGACACACTTGATGGGGCTCGTCGCGGGGTAGCTAGCATACCTGACGTTGTTCTCAACGTGGCCAAGAAGCACCGGATGTTGCTCCAGTTGGCCCAGGACGGCCTCGTATTGTGTTGGCGTCAGGGGAGTTGTTGTCCAGGGATGTACAGTGCGATGTTCGTGATGTTGTCTGAATAGCTGCATGGCAGCGTCCACGGCAGATTGAGGGTCGCGCGCATGGGAGAAGTGGTCATCGGTTGTCGGAGGGGTCAATGGAAGGTGGATCTGCGTGTCGGGTGGTGTTGTTGTTGGTGTTGGTGTTGGGTTCTTGAATGCAAAGCTCGCAGGCTGCGGGGGACAGGCTTGATCATGAATCTGGAATGGGGCAGCCATTGCCCACAACCGTTGATGGAAGCTGAAGTTGGATCAAGTGGGAGCCGGGGAGGTCATCGACCGCAAATCGCCCAGCCGGAGCGGAACCTTGATCTTCCGGAGATGTGTCTGTGCCACGTGATGATCATGGACAGCATGGGCGGTTGTAGAATTGTGGTGCGAAGTATACCAAGAAGTCGTGAGAGAGCGGTACAGCCACAGCAAGAGCTGGAAGTGGCTGAGTAGTCTCGCTCTAGCTTGGAAGGAGGAAGGTATGTGACAAATGCTTTACCGAGAATAAATACTATACGGTACCCTGTACACAAATTAAAGTGTAGTAATGTCGTACACAGGTCTTAATTCTGTACACATCTTGAAATCTAGTACTCTTGCCTGTACACAAACTCTAATCCTGTACTCAAAGTAAAACTTTATACTATATACTGTACACAAATACAAATCTAGCACATAAATTAAATCTGGTACACAAATTAAAATCTAGTAATCCTGTACATAAACTAGAATCCTGTACACAAGTTAAAATCCACTACTCCTGTACACAAATATGAATCTAGCACATAAAGTATCCGGTATACAAATTAAAATCCCCCACTCGTGTACACAAACCCTACTCCCGTACACAAATACAAATCCTGTACGCAAAGTAAAACTTTATACTATATACTGTACACAAATACAAATCCAGCACATAAATCAAATCCCGTACACAAATTAAAATCTAGTAATCCTGTACATAAACTAGAGAATCCTGTAAACAAATTAAAATCCACTACTCCTGTATACAAATACAAATCCTGTACACAAAGTCTACAGACTATTAAACTTAGAAACTAACAGGAATATTCGCCTACCCTCCTATCGCTCCTTTACCAACTTTATAGTAAATATCCCGTCATAGAGACATTTATTTTCTTTTATCCTTCTTAATAGTGCTCTACTCCGATTAAGCTAGATATTGTCGGACACACTATAGAGAATAACTGTTAGAGTGTTAATCTTCTATTTTTCCTTTCCCTTGTATAAATAATAGCGGTACTTAGTATAATTATCTATAGTTGATTCCTGCGATCGCGTTTCGTTTTGTTTCCTTTTACGTCGCTTCTTATTCTGCCTTTTTTACTAGATAGGTACAGGAAGAGCGATGTTCTGCTCCTGTTCCTGCTACTCCGCCTACTCTCTAAAAGACATTCCTGCTTTAACTGTTAATAGTCTACCACTAAAACGTGGCTACTACTACTTTATAAACGAACAAGCACCACTTCACTAATATTTACTCCACGAACTATAAACAACTGTTACATTGCTACGTTTCTAGTCTTATTAAAGTGAGTGCTTTGTGTAGAGCTAATATTAAGGTACATGTAACTAGTAAGTGTAACTCAAGGGTTATGCAAGAGAATTGGTGGTATTCTACCGCGACATCTGTGCGGATTGTAGGGTGTGACGGGCTCAATGGTTCGGGCTGCGTCTGCGTTGGAGTTGGGGAATTCGCAACGTATGTAGGGCAAAGTCTTCTTCATCCTCCTTCCGATAACTAAGTCTTCCTTCGTTTTGGAGGTCTGCCACGGCCTCGTCCTGTCGCCTTGCTCTTGCTCTTCGCTGGAATTGACCTCGGGCGATGGGAAGCCTGCAAACTGCTTAGATATTCATCAACAACCTCGGCAGCCGTAGAGCTGTCAACGACGTTAGTAAATCCGCTCGGGAGCATATGAGTAGAGAGAAGATGCAAGGGAAAGTAAACTTGCCGGAGTTGCGAATCGGCCTCCCAGGTTAGATCGTCGACAAGATCAAAGTTCTCCCAATGAACCAAGTACTCACAATCTGCCTGCAATCAGTTAGTAAAGGATGAGTGAACGGAAGGAAAGGTGCCCAACTCCGGTGCCGCGATGGGCCAAGATATCCTTAATCATATATATCTCAGAGCCTGACTTGGTGGCTGTCTTCTGGGTGTCACAATCTTCGATATCACCATCTTCAACATCACCATTGTTCTCTCCCTCCTCATAGCTTTCAGATTCCTCGTGGACATCCTCGCCATCACTATTGTTCTCTTCCTCATAGCTTTCAGATTCCTCGTGGACATCCTCGCCATTGTTCACATCTTTCTGGGTGTCGCTATCCTCAACATGACCATTGGTCTCTTCCTCGTCAGAGCTTGCACCGTCCTCGTGGCTATCATCCTGGATATGATTCTCGTCATCCTTGCGACGGGCACCATGCTCCTCATCACTTTCAGCAACATCATTAATAACCTCAACCATATTCGCCGTGAAATGGGGGGGAACAGTATTGCGAACTCGGGATCCGTTGCGGCGGCTGTACGTCTTGAACCTCTTCGTCGCTCTTTGCGCAGACGATGATGCTGGTGGCGCAGTTGCGGATCGTTGCATGGTGGAGGCGGACATGGGGGTGGAGGTGGAGGTGGAAGTGCAGGGACGGAAATGTGTGTATGGTGGTTGTGTTGATGCTGTGCTGAGGTTGACGCGTCGCAACCGCGATGCGACGTGATGCGACGCGACATTCTCACGTGAGTAGAAGTGCGCACCCGAAACCGGGTTAGAGCTCGGCCGGTGGAGAAAATAGTTCCGTGCGCCGGCGGGAGTGCGGGCTCGGAGCTCGGCGAGTAGTTCCGTCGGTGCACAAAATACGGCCGCCGGTGAAAGGTCGGCCCCGGAGCTCGGCAGGTGTAGAAAGTAATTCCGCGGGTGTACAGAATATGGCCGCCGGTAAAAGATCGGTAGGTGTAGAAAGTAGGCGAGATACTAAGTAAAGACTTAGCTAACTATAAACTTAGCATATCTTTTAATTTATAAGAAGGTTGTTAGTTAGTAGAGACCTCGAATCAAACAACTAGTTCACTAAATATTGCATATATATATAATAATTCAAGTCCTTCCTCTCTCGCTCTACATTTTCAACTCTTGTACCACTCTACATGACATATATATCCATCATTGGCAGCCCTTCCCCCAACTAAAAAGAATCAATATTCAACCCCGCCTCCCACTTTAGCAAGTCCTGTCCATTGAGTAGATCTGGATGAGTGACGGCTGAAGAGTGAGCAACAGGAGGACATGGCGAAGTCAAGAAGTGTGGAAAGCGGAAGGGATCATTATCGGTCTGTTGATGGCGAAGGTAATGTTGATAGTGAAACTGATCTACGTCTTGGTCTTCGTTTTGCGTTTGCTTTTGCTTTGGGTTTTCGTCTTGATTGAAAAGCGTCGTGCGACTTTGGTGTTGGCGCTGGGGCTCGGATGGAAAGGTGGGTGAGGAGAGCAGGTATGGCCACGACGAGGTTGAAGTTGGCGTTGCATTTAGTGTTGAATTGCTGAGAGGTGAGATTATAGCTGGATCTATTGAATACGGATCCATTGGAAATTGACGGAATTGGTCGCGAGGTGAAGCAGTGATGTTGTACAGGTTTTGATGTGCATTGTAAGTATGTGGAGTAGGTAGTACAGCACGTCTCGAGGGTACGGGTATGCGTACTGCTGGCGGCGTATGGATTGTTTGGCTCAGAAGCGACTGTGGGGTCCGAGGGAGTACAGCATCGTCCTAATCAATAAGTAAGCGATCGATGTTAATAAGTACAGATAGTATTACATCACAACACATCATAGAAGTATTGTCCGTACATACCTCTAGAAAAGAAAACTCGTCGCTTTCATCTCCCATGTGGTGACTATCGCGGTTCTTCAAAGTACCATCCTCCAGCTCATTTTCATGCTCGAGGAAACCAGCTATGCTAGCACTTCTCCGCGCAGTCGTATTCGAATCTTTCTGTAACAGGTGATCTCGAGTCAGGGCATGCTTAACATCGATCGATTGATGAATCGGAGGGAGGAGAAGATGAGAACTTACAATATAAGTACAGGAATCTTCGCCAGCTATTCTGCATGTTGCGCATCGACCATCCTTTCCTTGACGGAGACAGCGGATTTTTCGCTTTCGGCATCGCAAACACTGGAAATATTAGAGAGAGCATTGATCCAAGTAAAATAAGAACAGGACTTGGAATCATCGCAAGAAAGAGAATTATAGCATAAAGAAGTCAACTGGTAGCATGGCAACATACAGCAATGGCAGCACGAGATCGCCTCCACCTTTTAATCTTCTGGCCTAATCTCGCACGGGGAGGCATTGAGCAATCAGTTGACTGCTTCGGAAGGGCAATAGAGGAGAGAGTCGATGGGAAATCCGAATGGGAATCACTTTGTAGTGCTTCAAGGAGATACGGCACCAGATAAAGATTCTGAATAAAGAAGAAGAGAATGAATGAGGTACTTGGCAACGAGTAGAGAAACAGAGGGAGGGTGGGAGGTTTTATCTTCTTCTATTCTCTGCCCCTCTGTTTGGTACTACTTCTCAAGAGAGACAGACGCAATGAAATTAAGGGTCTGTCTCGCACTGCTGCTTGAGACAGATAGTCGTGATGAAATTAAATGTCTGTCTTATACCGCTTCTCAAGACAAACAGCCACAAAGAAACCAAATATCTGTGTCGCACCACTTCTTGAAACGAATATCTACAAAGAAACTAAATAACTATCTCATACCTATCCCAAGACAAACATTCACAACGAAACCAGATATCTGTATTCTACCGCCTCTTAAGACAAACACCTACAAAGAAACTAAATAATTATCTCACATTTTATCCCGAGACAAATATCTGTAATAAAATAAAATACCTAACCACCGCAAACACAATCCCGAGACAAGTATCTATAAGAAAATAAATATCTAACCACTGTAAACACTATACCAAGATAAACATCTATAATAAAATAAAACATCTGTCTGTCTCACTTATACTTACTATTAGTTAACATTATTAACTATTAATAGATAGATAAGTAATCTTACTTAATATACTTATTATTTAAATATATTAATTATATATAAGAGAGAAAGAGATTATCTATAAAAGATATAGACTATACCTATATAGGTACTGACGGCCTACAATGTCACGTGATTTATCACATGACATTTATTCTAACACTTACTTAATATCTATTAAGGTTAGAGATTAGAATTACTAAGTTATTACTAGATATTTAATTAAATTTATTAACTATAATTAAGTAGTTCTTTTAATTTATAAATTAAGATTTTACTACTATTATTACTTATATTACTTATAAGTTACTATTCTATAAAAAGTAC
>JALRMK010000110.1:0-30815 GCA_026119845.1 Pezicula carpinea | reverse complement strand
GGTAGATTTATCTTGCTACTATATCTATAAGTCGTCTAAACCTATACTAGACCTGTTCTTCTATGTCTCTAATTAACCTTCCGTCGATCTATAGCTTTATTTTAAGTAACCCTCTAAATTATATGTATAACATTAAATCTATGTTATTAAATTCCTTAATATTTAGTAGTAAAGACTTCGGTTTTTATACGTAGTCTTAGGAAGGCAGGGTCTATTCTATCTAGGGGGTATCCGCTAGTATAGGTACTCCTCGTTCTTCTATCTATATAATTCTCTTAGCTAGAGCTAACACACTATAGGTTTATTAGACAGCTAGGTCTACTAATTACCTAGCTTATACTTCGAGGGCTACTTAAAGCTATTCTATTACTACTTCCACTATCTTTATAATATTACAGCTAAGTCTACTATATCTAGCTTAGTCTTATACCGTTATAGGTTCGTATAATAACTAGAGATACTATATGTAGGTCTAAGACGTCTATTGTCGTCGTAGTACAGCTAAGTCTACCGTATATAACTTAGTCTTACGTTGTTATAGGTTTATATAATAGCTAGAAATACCGTATATAAATCTAAGACGTCTATTAGGATTTATATAACTTAATCTAATTAAAGAGAGTCGAGTAAGAAGAGTTAATTCTAATGTTATAGGGTGAATATAAAGTATATAGTATAATAGCTTGTTTATATTATAAGAAGAATTAACTAAAGAAGAAAGAAAGTTCTAAAGAGAAAGGAAGACTTTTATCTTTATATAATATAGTCTGTGTTATCTAACTACACGCGAAGTCACGTGCGTAGGCGTGGTAGCGCTAAGTATAGAATATTAGGTGTAACCTACTATAATAACTGTCAGGAAATTAGTATCACGTGTAGTACCGTCACATGACGGTGTACTAATAACTAAAGGGTTTTATAGTCTATCTATATAGACGATAGAATATCGTCTAGTTCTTAGCCTATATAATTAGAAGACATATAAGAGATATAATAAAATATATATAATATTAAGACTATATTATTATTATAGAACAAGTATACTAGAGTATAACTAACATTAATTAATAATTAACTTCACTTAATTATAGACAATTAAGTATACTACTACCCTAGTAGTAAAAGTAGTAACCTATTACCTAGTAGTAACTTTACTACCTAGCTATTCTATAAAGACAAGCTAGCTATAATAATAACTAAATAACTAGGTATTCTATAAAGCTAATTTAATATCTAATTAACTAGTCCTTAATACATTAAGATAACCTAGCTATAAGTAACCTAGTTATAAGTAACTTAATAACTAAAGAACTAGACTTTAAACCCTATAGAATTAACTTAACAACTAAAGAACTAGACTCTAGAACCTATAGAATTAACCTAGTATTTAATAGCAACTATTTTATAGTAATAAAACCCTATAGATTACCTATTATCTATAGACCTCTTAATTAAGCCTGTTTACCATTAATTTTAAAGCCTCTACTAGCTTTTTATTACCTTGTTTTAAATTATATTTTAAGTTCTAAATAGCCTCTCTTTTCCTACGTAGCCTCTAGGCTATTAGTCCTTTCTATAAAACAACCTTTAAGCCTCTAGGCTATTATTCCTTTCTATAAAACCACCTTTAAGCCTCTAGACTATTATTTCTTTCTATAAAATTAACTTCTAGACTTTCTTCTTTCTATAAAATCTCTCTCTATCTTATTATATATATAATAGTATATTAGAATTAGCTACTAGTACTATATAAAATTCCTATAGGGTAGGATAGTAGATATAATAACGATAGATAAATCTACTTTATTAATACCTATAGTAATAAAACCTAGTAACTACGTCTAACCATGTCTACCTCCCTTACCTCTTAAGATTAGGTTAAGGCTATATAAAATATAATTTAGAGAGATATAGAAATAAGAGATAAATAATAAAAGAAAATATAAGAGTTATAGAAGATAGTTTAACAACTAGAAGGAGAAACTATAGAACTATAGAATAGAGTTAAGTAGTTAAAATAGTTATAGAAGTAGCTAGCTTCTTCTTCTCTAGAACTAAAACCTTCTTCTTCTTCGTTAAAGCTACCTTAATAGCTAAGTTTATATAAACCACTATAGCTATAAACCTATTAGAAATACTCTTCTTCTTTCTCTTCTAGCTAAGTACTATTTAAGTACTTACTAGAATGTCAGCCATTTAAGTATATAAAGTATAGCTTAATATTTCTATTAAACACAGTCCTCTACAAGTATATTTAAAGATACTATTAACTAAAGAAAGATATTATAGATTTATTTTTTACACTCTTTTAATGTTATTAAAAAAAAAAAATTTTACTAGAGGATAGAATTAGAAGGATTTTATTCTACGGAGGATTTTATTCTATAGAGGATTTTATTCTATAAAGGATTTTATTCTATAGAGGATTTTATTCTATAGAGGATTTTATTCTATAGAGGTTTTTATTCTATAGAGGATTTTATCCTATAAAGGATAGAAATTACTAAAGGAATATAGTCCCTATAATTGTTCTTATTTAGTTCTTGTTTAATTTCTTGTTTTACTTCTTATTTATTCCTTATTTTATCTATTTTATCCTTTGATTATTTCTTAATTATTTTCTAATTTTTAATTTTATCTTATAACTTTCGTTAATTATTTTCTATAAAGAATATTATAAAAAAGACATTTATTTCTATAGATTCTAGAGTGTTAGTTTTTCTATTTTATATAGGGGAAAAGAAAAAGTTACCAGTGTTAGTAAATTAGTATCACGTGTAGTACTGTTATATAACAGTGTACTAATAACTAAAGGGTTTCATAGTCTGTCTGTGTAGACGATAGAATATCGTCTAGTTCTTAGCCTATACAATTAGAAAATATAATAGAATATATATAATAAAATACACACAATAGAATATACACAGCATTAAGACTATATAGTTATTATAGAATAAGTGCACTAGAGTGTAACTAACATTTTCAATATCTAGGGCGAAGTTATAGATGTTCTCTAACGACTAAAGGTACCTATTACTAAAGTTTAAGATAATAGATATTAGGCCTATTAAAGTACGAAACTCCTAGTTACCCCTTTCACTACTTATAGTATTACAACTATAAGAAAGTCTATTAATAAGTCTATACCTATTAAATGCTTTATTACCTTAAGCTTGTTAGACCGATTAGAGAGACGTGTTATTAAAGCTCTAAACATAGTAGTAAACAGTTCTTAACTTAGTAAGTCTAGCCCTTAAGTAGTATTAGATTTAGTTAAGGTATAGACTTAACTTATACTAATATATAATATAAAGCTAGATAGCACTTATAACTTATTAGAAGATATAGAATAAAAGGTGTTTAAAACATAGACTAATATAGATTATATAGAATCTATAAAGTATACTTAACAAGTACTAATAAAGAATAGTAAGTTAATCACGATTTAGAATAGAGCTACTAGTTATAGAAAGACTAGTTATATAGTAAACCTTGTTATAGACATCTTAAAGTCCGACCTAACAGCTAATATTATCATGGTGACACCATTAAATTTAGTAGTTAATATATTAGCGTAGGCTACATTATAGGCTCTATAGACCTATAATGTATAGGTTAATGTTCTTCGTGTCTACTCTAATATAATAGAGTTAGTATATATTCTAAACTAATAACTGTCCTACTATATAAAGAATGTTAACGTTATCTTCTAAGCCCTTAAGGATCGCGAAGCTAAGAAGGAAGACCCCTTCGTAGATATAAAGCTTCTATCACGACAGGACTTAAAGCTAGGAGCCTACTATACGCTAGTAAATATCCTTACTAAGGAAGAGAAATCTCTAACAGAGTTTACCACAGTCTATAAAGTATATAACTAATTAACACCTATTATTTAGTTCATAGAGAATTTTATTATTACTAAGTCCGAGAAAGGTTAAGAGTATATACATTTCAAGAATCTTTAGAACTTATTCTAAGACTTGTTATAGTATTATATTATAAACCCCGACTTAGAAGATAACTAGAAGGATACCTTGTAGGAGGAGAACTTATAGAAGGAGTATATTATTAACGAGAAAGCTAAACTAGACTAACTACCTCTCTTAACTAAAGAAGAAGAAGCTCTAAATAACCATGATAACACCGCTTAAGATAAGGATAGAGAGGAAATTATTATTAAACCTAAGTTATCTAAACCTTTAAAAGCTTAGAAGAAAGTAGCTTTACTAGAAGAGGCTAGAAACAATACCTATTACTAGAAGAATAACAAGGAATTAGCCTAGGAGTTATTAGCTAAAGACCTTACTAGACTTAACAATAAGCTATAACGTAGAACATATTATATTAATAGTAGTATCAAGATTAAACAAGACCTTAATTAATTTACTATAGACTTTATTCGAAGTGTTAACACTATCACGGTCCCTTGGTTTAATAGAGTCTATAACAAGAGATTCAAGCTCCCTTATCTTAGTATAGGTTCTACTACCCTTAAGGGTATAGTAGCCTACCTAGAGCTCCTAGCTATTTACCACCGATTAGCTATAGAAGGTAGACATATTAATAAAGAATCGATGTTAGATCTAAAGTAAGGTGTTATAAAGTGTTTCATAGATACTAAGGCTATAGTAAGAGCTAAGAGCTTCACTGTTAATAGAGTTAGAGATATATTAAATCACCGCTAATATAGAGGTATAATATACATGGTTATTAACGAAGCTAGACAAGTTAATCTCACGGAGTTCTATATCCTTATCGTGAATATAGACTTCGACTATCTTATCTTAGTTAGGGATGTAAAGTAACTGTCTCCTTTTATACCTTATCTAGAACCCGTTGGATACACTTAGAAACTTAGTTAATCTATACTTTTATACTTTCTAAATAACTATTAGCCTTATTATAAGCTATATCTCTAACAACATAGAGCCCCTAGAATTACATTAATCTATTCTAATTACTTTTATAAAGGTAAAGTTTAAGATACTTCTTATATATAAGTTCCTAGCAGCTATTCTTTAATATAGTGTATATATAAATACATGGTAAAGACGTTCCTAGTATATATATTAACTCTTCTAATTTGTTTCTTTAAAGTTAATACTTATTATAAAACTAGAGATAATATAATAGAATCTTTCACTAATCTAGAAACTATATCTATTATAGTTAGCCTAATAGAAGACCTCTTTAAAGAAGGTATCTATATAGTAGATAATATTATTCTCACCTTCTCTTATACTTTATAAAACAAGATATATACTCACGCCGTCGTGAAATTACTCTATAAGTTATCTAAGGTAGTTAATAACACTTTTAATCTCTAAACTACTAATAGAGTCTAGGGAGATTAGAACTTAATTAGTATTACTAATTTAGTTTATATCTTATAAGAAGGCTTTACTAGAAACCTAGGGTGAAATCTAGTAATAATATTAAGAGTAAAGGATTTTAATATTATTATAGCTTATATATTAAAGATAGATATAGGGTGTTAAAACCCTCTAATCTACTAACTATTTAATAAAGCTAGAAAGTTAAGAGTCTATATAACTATTCCTAAGGATAGACATATAAGTAAGTAGCTATATTATTAATACGTAGATTATTAGTTTTTTAAGAGTAACGAAAATTAGGAAGCTATAAAGAAATTAGAGTAAGCTAAGTATAGGGTACTAGCTAAGGAAGAAGAAGTATAGGGAAATAACACTAGTATTAAGAAACCTACCTAAGAAACGTTAAGTATAGAGTGGTATAAAGATACTAGTAGCGTAGCTAAACTAGTTTAGAAATAGCTAGAAGAAGATATTAATTAGGAACCCCTCTAGGACCTACTAGGACCTACCGAGAATATAATATTAGAGGATATTAGAGATACTTCCTTGATTAATACTAATCCTACTATTAATAAAACTATAGATATAGTTTAATGTTAAAGAACTCTATATACCTAGTAGTCACCTATAGAAATAGCTTATAATGAGATTACAGTCTAGGATAAGGAAAACAGACTAGGAAATGAGAGACAAGAGAATATAAGTAATGAGAGTATTAGAGGGCTAGTTGTAGGGGACTTTAGAGATGGCGGGTTATAGCTTGTAGAGTCAGATTTAAATTAACAATGGTAGAGGAAATAGCCTTAAGCCTTTTATATAAATATCAACATAGAAGCTTACTTTAAAGTGGCTTTTCTCTTATTCGCGGGTACTTATCTTTTCTATTCAGGGGTGACTATTAGGCTGGGAAAGTCATATAATGCCGGAGTGGAAGAATTCGTATCCGGTGATGATTTATATACAGATCTCACGGTCGCACCTCAGATAGAAAATATAACCCGTTTTGCTATTGTAAAACACAGACCGTTCACTACCGTAGAAGCCGAGAAACGACGTGCTGACTCAGCTCTGAATGTCTTTCGACTTCACAGCACCTCGATAGTTTGTTGAATTCACTAACCCTCAGGTCAATAATATCCTCTACATCCACCATGCCGCTCCCCTTCTGGACAATTGGCTGCATCTACGGCGCTACCTCCGTTACCCTCGGCGCATTCGGAGCTCATGGTCTGAAGAAGCGCATAGCAGATCCGGCCAAGATCGCCAACTGGAACACCGCAGCCCATTACCAAGTACTTCTCTCTCTCCGTCACCAGTTCCCCCAATTACCTACCTCATGAACAGTATCGTGCTAATGTCTCTTCTGCTCTGCCCCTCAGCTCATCCATTCTGGCGTCCTCCTCCTGACTAGCGCCGTTGCTCCGAAGAATACGCTTGCGGCTGGTTTGTTGGTAGCTGGTATGACTATGTTCAGCGGTAGTATATATCTTCTCGTTCTGGATCCGCAGAGGTTTAAGGTCTTGGGTCCTGTTACGCCGTTGGGTGGGTTATGTCTTATTGGTGGGTGGGTTGCATTGGCCTTCGGGAAGAGGATCCCTTTCCCGCGATAATTGGGTCTTGATTGTGGTGGTTTGGGCTCCGAGGTGGAATCGATGGCATGATATAGCAAGGGCGTACCGTTATTATTGAGTTGCACTTTACTTGCGTCTCTGGTCGGGTTGAATGGGGCATTTGCTGGTCCCTTGTACAATATTTGAGTCTCTTGTCAAGTTGTCGGGTCAATTGAAGCGGAAGAACATCCTCTACTGGAAATTGAGCCAGAAGTCAAACAAGGATGGGGTTTTGCATTATGGTGTTTGTATAAGATACAGGTCTCATACATTGCTCTTTCTTCCAAATTTCCTTTTCCGCAGCCCTACCACTTCCAGATTCTAAGCTTGCCAAATCTCACGCTGCGATAGCTACTTACTTCCAAGTACTCTGGCTAAAGTAATGGACTGAAGGAGTCCTAGGAGCAAGGTCATAAAGCCGGTGCTCTTTCAGTTTGTCTGTTATAAAGAACCATAAGGATGTAATATGGCGTAGTAGCCCGCCTCAGATCACATTTAGCCTCTCGTAAGTCCTTTCAGTGGAAGCTTCATTAATTTTTCTTTTTGCTTTAGCTTGCTCATCTAAGTGTTAATTCATAATGTCATTGCTATGTACAACTTTATAACTTACCCTTCCCCTTTTATCTACATTAGAAAGAAGGTCAAGAGATACCAAGAGTTATGTACGGTTTAAAATGTATTGGGCATCCTTTAGTGCACTCCTAATTATCTAGGAGGTAACCCAGGACAATAGTGCAGTCTTGAATAGCCTTAATTAAGTAAGTCGAGTTCCTAGTAGAAGTTGCTCGTAATTGTTATTAGCTTTATTGGTAGACGTAGGAATGTCCGCCTAACTCGAATTCCGTTTACATTACTATCTGTTTCTAGTTAGATAAGACCAGATGCTAGCACTATTCTTAGATTAGGAAATGGAGTAAATAGCAGAATCTTTACTTCAAGGAACATTTTTCCGCCTTAATTCCCAATGACGTTAGTTGGTACCAAAGACAAAGCGACGGCTTTATCGCACAACCACAATAACGTTATTCACCATGGCTTTAGGAACATCAAGTCTTTGTAGTCAACTGAAGCTGCCAGACCAGCAGGAAAGCCCTTCCAAGAGCAACAGCAGCCAGCCTTAGCAAAGGTTCGCGAACTTGAGGAACGCATCGCCTAAAGCAAAAGCTATAATTGACAAGGAAAGAACGGTAAGTGATGAAAGACTCAGTAAGAGGAGAAAGATTGCAACTTCTGAACGAAATGATCTCGCCATGGCCATACCAACTGCATCCTCAAAGAAATTTAAAGACCTTCCTGTCTAGCTGTAAATAAGCCATATTCTCAGGCTGATATCTCATATATTAATTCATCCCTCATTTAGGCAACTTATGGTCTAGAAATACGCAGCTTTGAATGACAAGAAACTGTCTTTCGACTAAGCGACGACCCATTGAAATCAGTGACAACTATTCCAAGGCCCCTTCTTCTCATCTGCCAAACCTCGCGAGCCGAGGCCTTGAAGGTATTCGGGAATAAAGCTCAACTCAACATCTTCGTCCAGGTACCGGCTGGCGGCGTGGTGGACGTTGCGAATATTTGGAAGTTTCCCCGATCATTGGTCGGCAGAAACTTGGGCATTAGCAATGAATGTCTTGGGTGGTATGTGGAGATTAGTATAGTTGATGTAGATTCGAGGGCGAGCTTAGAGTCAGTTGTGCTTGAACGTTTGCATGCTCACCGTGACTCAGCTTGGAGTCGGAAATCCTCAAGGCCGAAGCGGTTAGTTGAGGGACATTTGAAGTCGATCTTGATGGGTAGATGTGGAAGATCGTCAGCAGCACGGGCTGGTCGCCAACTCACTTGTGCCCTGGTAACATGCGGGGTGGACTTATCCCTCTTCTTATTGATCTATAAATAACTCTTAGTGTTTAATACGCCTATGGGTAGATTGCGAAGATTGAAATATTCTCTTTGAAACTTGACTACATGGAGAAAACAAATTCGACAAAGTTCTCTACTTAAGCCTTGCTGCCATTACTTGTGACACAAATACCCCAACTTACTGCAACTATATGGCAGATTTAAGGCAGATTTACCCTTTATATAAAGATGCAGTCTTAGGACATTCGACTAGCTATCAAAGCTTAGGTCAAACAAAGCACAAAAGGAGCTTGAAAAGAAGACCGAGCATAATCTTTAAAAAAGAAAAGCAAGAAAGAACAAAAAGGCTAGAAGTTTAGTGGTAAAGGTTGTAACTCGTCACTTATATAATCCTAGTTAGAGCTTCTTAGTTGAAACTACTTAAATCAGGACTTTTCCGACGTTGAAATTCATTCTAATTTCCTACTTGGTTGGAAAGTATTCATCCAAGCAACATAAATTCCAAAAGACCGAACTTCATAACACGTCCTTCTACAAGACCACTACATTATGAGTCCATTCCAGACGCATCATCAAGCCATTACCAATTATACACTATACAAGTAAGTAACCAATACGCAAGCCACGTCAGAAGACCATCACGAAGTGGAAGAAGCCTCCAGGCTCCAAATCCTCCAACTCAAATGCTACAAGAGACAGATCTACGCCAAAGTCAGCCCACCATCTTCCTTCCTTCCTCAACACCAGCTACGAGACGCCGGCCGGAAGATCCAAGAGCAGGGCTCAAGAAAAAGGGTTGAGAGGAAATGTAGAAATAAAATGAAAGGTGTCTAGAACATACGTTGCATTCCTCCAAGTAACACCCGTGCAATCAGCCCATACCCACCTCGACTCATCCTCGGGCCTGGACGGGTCAACGACAGGAGAACTCGCACTTCCACAGTCTAGCGAGTACGTCGTCTTGCCGGAACCGGTGACTTTAACGATAGAATCTACCGGGACGATTCTGTTGGAGAAGGAGCCGGGTTTGTTAAAATAGCTGGTATGCCGTTAGTTTTTCCGTTCTTTTCCCTTTTCCTTCTTTTGGGTTGAGGTTCTTGCTTTTGTTTTTCGTCTGCTTTTGCTTTATGAGGAGGACATGGAGAGGAGGGTTGGGGGAGGAAAGAGTTGCATTGGCCCTTGCGTGCTACTGCTGCGCATGGCTTGGCTTACCAGTTGTAGACGATTTGACGGCTTGAGAGATCCGTGACTGGTGCTGAGGATGCGAGAGATGCGAATGCTGCAATTGCGGCCATGAGAGTGGTGAATTGCATGGTGGCAAGTAGGCTTTAGAATGAGTAAACGAGTGTATATTTAGTTTGCAGTGGTGACTTGGAGGGAAAGAAAGAAAGGAAAGCTGGTGGTAAAGACTGTGTGAGAGAACGAGTGACAGGTTGATGGGAAAGCCTGTGAAGTAGAAGAAGGGTAATCGATGAATTATATATCTATTCTACCATTTATCCATCTATATTCTCGAGTCTAGAACCAAAGCTTGTCTCGGTGATGCGAGGAAGTCCGGGTATGCAACAGTACCAGCCGCCCTTATCTCGAAAAGATTCTCAGAGATACGAGGAACAAGAGGAGATAAGAGTTGGCCTTGAAAGCAAAAGCTTGCTGTCATAGAGTCTCAACCATAAAGAGATTACATGAGATGATCCTTCCGCTTCAAGCTTGTAATGGCGCCTTTAAGTCGCCAAACTTTATTGACTGACTATAGTGCAATATAATGCAATCCAATTTACTCAAGTATCTTCGACCACGCAGACTCATAGTACTTACCTGAGTACTTAACATTAGACCATCCATCTACACCATCACCCTCCCACCCTTCACCCACCCATGACTTTCGTACGACATCGTACAACCACTAATAAGCACCCTTAAAGCGACCCAAACAAATTCCGTCAACAGAAAACAAAACTTACGATACCAAGCACACAGCAAGAAGAAACTAGCATCACAAGACCCCTTCTAGAACAGCCACCGAAGAACCCGATATTTCACTGCTTGGAAACGCTTGGAAACGCTTGGTGCTCCGATGCCAGAGTCGACCTAAGGCAGGTTAGCAAGCCGACGAACTCTAAATACGCGCGAGACAAATTAAGTACGAGTAACGACCGTTACCGACACGGAGGTGGAATGGGACATTTCTAATTATACCTCGCTCGAGTCTTCTTTGGTAGGAGAGGACTGGGGGCTTAAGGAAAGCTTAGGTGGCTTTAGAATAAGATTAAGTATTATACTATCACATATATAAGAGAGATGATAAAACAGACTATAATAGTTATTGTTAACTTATAACTATACTAAAGATTATTATAAGTGGACTTATTAGTACTCTACTTTATCTAACTTTAAATATTCTATTCGATTAGTTACTATAATTTCTAATATCTAAGCTCGTAGCGGTTATACTATTTTATATATTATCTAGAATAGACAGAGGGCGAACTCTAAGCTATAAAATCACCTACTAAGAACGTGACTAGGTAGTAGAGAGACAACAGGATGAAAAAAAACTGTACATTAACACCGGAGCTCTTCCTTTACAGAGCAAGAGCAGAGATGTTCCTACTCCAACTATAACTATAAATTACAACACCATAGATCATCACAAATCAGCACTAACCCCGCATTAACTT
The DNA here is from genome assembly GCA_026119845.1 of Pezicula carpinea. Classification (NCBI taxonomy): domain Eukaryota; kingdom Fungi; phylum Ascomycota; class Leotiomycetes; order Helotiales; family Dermateaceae; genus Pezicula; species Pezicula carpinea. The sequence goes on along the minus strand of JALRMK010000110.1, from coordinate 19,328 downwards.
CCCTTACCCCATCCCTCCCGACCTTCACCACTAAAGCTCCTCCAACAAATCCCCTCTCTCAGCAACCACCCTCCGACACTCATCCAAGACCTTAGCTTGCGCGACAACCTCACCCAGCCGTCCAAGGACCTCCCCATTCGCAGCCGTGAACCCATAGAGCGCATATGGGATCTGGACGTCGTCACAGAAAGCGATGACTAGCTTTTGAGCGCGTCGGAGGTTGTGGCGTGGGATGCGGGGGAAGAGGTGGTGGATTGCCTGGAACTGTGGGTTGTTTAGCTTGATTTTTTGATTGGTTGTTTGTTGGGTGGGGTAGGTGGAAGGGAGTAGAGAAGATGGGCGATGAGAGTGGGGAGAGTGAGGGTGAGATGGAAGAGTGGAGGTGGAGATGTGGTGCGTGGGTAGGAAGAAATCAAGGTATTGGAATTTGGTTGGTTTGGAAATGGTCTATGGGACGTTTTCAGAGAAGAGAAGGGGAAACCAGAAAGCAAAAAGCTAAAAGAAAACGACTACGACTACGCACCTGCAAACCACCATGAAACCAATCCAACCAAGGCGGACAATCAACATCCATAGTAGTCCTCAACATCCTCATAGCAAAGCACTCCCGAGGTCCCAAATCAGCAGTAGACATAGCAAAATGAGAAACGGTAAACTGAACATGCAACGGCATCGTAACCATATGGGACACCATAACGAAAACAAACCGTTGGAAATGCGTCGGGATATGATAGACAAGACCGTAACCGAACCAGGACCAGAATACCACGTTACCGACAATCTCGAAGTAGCGATGCCACCATGCGGGGCCCTTCGTAGGTGGTTTTGTTGGGTGCAGCGAGAGGAGGAAGAGCCATGATTGGATGTAAAGATTAAAGCGGCCGAGAGTCAGGATGGGATAATAGGACCATTTTTGCCAGGGGACAGCTTTCTCGGCGATCCAATTGTAAGGTAAGATACGTTCATGATACGTACTCCAGAGACCGCCTAAAAAGCGATGGTTAACAGCCAGAAAAGGCAAATGCTGATTATCAGGATCGTGTTCCGGCGCGTTCGTGACGATGTGATGGACGTTGTGCGTTGCTTTCCACCAGCCCATGCTGAGACCTCCCAGAGGCGCGGCAATTAACATGGCGATTAGTGTGTCGAGTGTGTAGTTGGCTGTGATGCCCATGTGTCCTGCATCGTGAGCGGAGAAGACGAGTTGGGACCAGAAGAGGCCGAGCACCACGGCGGAACTCACGTACCAGCCTTGGTGGTATAGGATCAGCATTGCAGAGAAGAGCAGTGTGCAGCGCAGGGTTTCCCAGATGTAGGCGGTTCGACTGCAAGTGTAGAGGTTTTGGGCCCGGATTTGCTGCTCTAGGTGTCGGTATTTGGTGATTATCGTGGCTTGAGTTGTGAGGTCTAGGGCTGGGTATTTGGAGAGGTCGAGCTTTACTTCTTCCTTGGTTTGGGCGTTGAGAAATTTGAGACCTGCTGCTTCTCTGCTGGTGATGTCTTGGTTTTGCATTGATGTCAAGGTCTGCACTCGAGCACAGGAGTGTCGTTTCCGGACTCTAGACTCGCTCTCTTGACCAGAAAGTGGAAAAGTCTCTTTCTTCAAGGCATTGGCACCATCCAGCTCCGAGTGCATAGCATCTCTGACGCTCTCTTCGTAATCGCCTTTGACGAGCGCTCGATAAACACCACCCTGAATGGGCGGCACGAAATTCTCCCAGTTGCCCTCCACACGCCCAATCTGATATCTCTTCATCAGTTCCAGCGTCTCCTTGGAATGCATGCTAGTGAGCGGCAAAGGCCCGTCAGAAAAAGGACAAATGCCACGAAGGGAAGATGTTTCTCGACATACGCATAGACCTCGTCCGTAGCATCCTTGCCCACCATGTGCTGGATGGGTTTCTGACCCCCCGGATGATACTTCAACCACGCATCAACCTTCAGCACCCTCCCATCGACAATCAAGATGGAATTCCCATCGGCAATGAAGCCCTCTATCTGTCTCCTGCTGAGGAACTTCTCCGTCTCCTTTTGCTTCGTATTGAAAATCGTCATGGCCGAAGACTCACTCTACTTCTCAATGATCGAGCGAGGGCAGCAGCATGCCGAGATGATGAGAATAATTGGAAGATGGCAGACTGACAGACCGTCCCAGGGAGCACTGTACATCTCTATATATATATGTTGTGCCCTGTTGGTTGGTTAGTGGGTCCGTTTCTCAGTTGGAGAAATGCAAGAAGAGCCAATAGCCGGCCTGACGGCGAGAAGACTTGTGCGCAATAACGAAACATCTCAGGGCTGAGCGCACAAGTTGCAAAGGAATCCGACCGAATTAATAAAGTGCCCTTCGGCAGTCATCCGTTTTATCATCTCATCATCTCATCATCTCATCGTCCAGACATCCAGCGCCATGACCAGATGTGACAATGTCACCGAGTTGCTCGTAAATGTCCAAGGGGAACTCCGGCAGGAGGCTGTGCTCGCTCGCTTAGGCCAGCCAGCCAACCAGCCAGTCAGCCAGCCAACAGCCACGCACGCCAGGCTGCCAGGCACCAGCCAGCCAGCCACTCACTACCTACAGCCGGGTTGTACCTGTCGATCTCTCCCCCCCTTGGACCAACCCAACGCCATCCACCGCAACACCAAACGCGGAAGCGAACCACGAACCTCAGGCCAAACATTTCCAACTGTACTGTACTGCTGTTGCAAAAGGAGATCCCAAGACGAGCGTCTTCCAGCTACCATGGCAGCACGGCTTCAATTTGGGCGTCGAGAGGACTTTGTTGGCTGCTGATGAAATTCAGCCGACGAGAAACAAAGAGGACTCTTTCTCCCAGGAAATCAAGAGCAAACTTTGTGGTGGCGCTTGCCTCACCAGCCTGCATCGCATTCTTGACATCGTACGGTGATATTTCACAGAATGCTTGATACCAACGCGTTGCGAAGACTTGCTTCACTGGCGCTTGAACTACTAGCTTTGCATCTCAAGCGCGGATCCAAGGACTAAGATGGTAAGAAAAAGAAAAATGGAAGCGTATGCACTCACCAACACACCAACACAATCACTCCAAGAATCAAAAGCATCAAAAGCTCAAATTAGGTATCTTGAAACGACGGAGCGCAACAGTCATAAACCGACTGTGTATGTATGCAAATGCTCGCTGTGTGCCTGCACAAACATAGCAGGCCAATATTGCTGCCACTAAAGAAAAAGAAAAACGAACGACACGCCCAGATATTCTCCTAGGTCGGTAGTAGGTGGCAAGTCTCAAATTAGAGGTGTGCGTATGGTGTGGAATACCTGATTCCAATGTACCCAGAGCCCAGTTTTTTCGCCTGATACGCCATTCCACCCGCCTGCCTGCGCCACCATGTTATTCTGAAGAGTAGAAAATGTGTGCTGTGTGCTGGAACTGTCTATCGACATTGCCCTCTCCTGCCTCCAAGCAGAAGCGTATCTGTTTATACGCAACAGATGTCTCTCAGCCCCCCGCCTGACTCTCCCCATCCCATTATTGGCCCCTGGTATCAATTACACCCCCCCTTACTCGCTGTCACTGTTGTCCGGATTCGCAATGTACAGCTTCTGCATCCCGGCGCTCATCGTCATCGTCCGATCATCCACGCTTCCCCTTCTCATCACGCCGCCATGCCTCATGGATTTGACCGTTCCCGTCCCACTCTTCAGCAAAGAGTTGCTCGCCAACTTCGCGGCATTGTTCATCGCCAAATCCGCCACAGCGTCCGCTCTCTCCCCGCTACTCCCGCTGCCCATGCTACCTGGTGTATGGCTCTCGCCGTCAAAGTAGTCGCTTGGTCGAGGGTTGTTTCGGCCATGGGAGGCAGGCACAGGTGTTTCGGCTGTATCAGTTTCGTCACTTCCTCTCGAGATGGCGGATAAGGGTTCTTGTTCGCTCAGATCGGGTGGTGTGTTACCTGAGGACCAGCGGCCGGCTGTTGAGCTACCTCCGGATTGTCGACTGTATGTAAGACCGCGGCGTCCTCCACTGCCAACTGAACTCCGTCCACTCCCTGTTCGCTGATGGTACATCGCATACCCCTTTCCTCCAGTGCTATCCCCATCGTCGTCGGAATCGCCGCCTTCAACCTCGCTGGCAGATAATCTCATGGGAACACCTCCTACGCCTCCCACCAAGTCGCCCGGTGAATAGCCCACCAACCCTGCTTTCCCGTGGTGCCGGATTTTGGCTGTTACCCTGTTGCTGCCTGCGAGACTTCCTGATCCGCTTGTACTTGATCTTCCTGCAACCGTGCCCCCTACCACCTCCATCACGGCGCGTTTCTTGGCTGCGCGCTGTTGGGCGAGCATCCGCGGATCTTCGTGCTGGGCTCGGTCGCACCAGACAGTCGCCTTCTGCTTTCGCATCAGGGCGACGTATGAGGTAGGTTGAATCGTGCCGCCCGAACGCGAGGAGGTTGAGCGTCGTATCTCTTGAGATTGCATTGAGCCCGAGGATTGCCGTGAACCTGAGGATTGCCGGAAAGGGACGGGTCCATTTCCCTGGGAGTTGAAGGTCGAGAAGGTATTGGTGGAAGGGGAGCGTCGGGAAGTGTATGTTTGCTGCATATTGTTGGCGTAGAGGTGCTGAGGATACTGCTGTGCCTGGGGATGGGAAGGATAGTCTTGCTCGGGGAAGACGCTCGATGAAGTAGTCCTCGTGCGGGAATGCTGTTGGTACGCGGGCGTTGGTTGCAAATCGTAGAACTGAGGCATCGGTTTCCGTCGGACGTCCATTGTCTCTGAAATATGGTGAGGTCAAGACCTCGTTTTGGTCCTTGCTAATTCAAGAAAGTGTCAAGGTAGGTGGTATGCTGTAGCTTGTGATCGTCAATCGCGCGTACTCTGTAGTGCAATGCAAGGCGGCGCGCAAGCGTCGTGGTTAGGTGCAGGGCCGGTCGCTTGCTTTGTGCTGATTGTCTCGGTGGTGTCTACGATATATTGTCTTTCTTATCTGCCGGGTGGAAGGGGTTGCGTCCAAGGCGATCAATTGAGTTGAGAGGTTGGACGGGGTTGCAAGAGGAGGAGGGATCGCAAGCGCGGCAAGAAGTTGTAGGGTTGAGCACAGTAACACGACGGGGGGGAGGGGAGGTCTGTCGAAGAAATATATGCCGCCAGGGTTGTTGGCGGGCGGGTCCAAGTAAGTGGGCGTGGATGATGAAGCAGCTCCGGCTGTTCAGCTCTCGTTTGACGGTTTGACAATTGATGTTCTAGCGCGATTCCGTCTGAGCACAAGCGTCAGTCGGCAAAGTTGTTTAGCAGGGGAAGAAGGCAGCGAAAGGCAAAGAACGCGTCTTCGTTGCCAGTGCCAGTGCCAGTGCCAGTGCCAGTGCCAGTGCTAGAGCCAGCGCCAGAGCCAACTTTTCTGCGTCGCGCCCCGTGTGCAATGATGGCGCCGGACAACCACCAAACTATTGGAAGTTGAGATTGCGGGCGCATGAGTGAGGCAAGAGGAGAGAGATGGCTGATCGATGGTAGGTAGGAGGTCGTTGATGGCAGATGCAGAGAGCACTGGAAGGGCCGTTGTGCTGTGCTTTGGTTCTGGGAATTGCACGCGAAGGATCGGGAATAACAAGCACGTCGCCCGAGGGTTTCTCTTACATATGTCTGTGTCCAAGGACGTTGTTGTTGTTTTGCGCTGGTTCGCAAGCAAGCTCGAGTGAGGAGGAGATGTTTCGATTCGATGCCAATGCAGATGCAATGCACCCCTCTTGGCCTGTTCGGTCCTGCAAGCCCTTGCGCAGACACAGACGAGGGTGCAGATGCAAATGCAGATTGCCAGATGTAAGGCGGCGGCGGTCAAGCACAGAGAGATAGAGAGAGAGGGGGGGGCTGATCTTGAACTCCAGCTGGACAGGTGCGACGACCACCAGCTAACGTGCGCCGTCCTGGCGTTCCTGGCGTTGTTTCTGATGGCGACTCCAAGAGAAATGTCGACGTCAAGGATCGAGGCGCTCGGTACTCGAGCGTGGGTGAAAAGTGGTGGTGGTCGTCAAGAAAGCAGCAGCACCGGAGAGAATGTAGAGCAAAGCATCGTGGTCCAGATGAACCAGACAGAGGCAGGATTCGGACGAAGGTTTGTTCTTAATTCTACGACCACGGACCAGCGCCCTGATTCTTGGATCCTCACCACCTCCATCATCACCATCATCATCATCATCATCATTCAATACGAGCCTCAAGTATACCCGTCACTGACGCTGACCTTGGCAAGAGATGGCTGCGAATTCCCAATGGGGACTCTCTCTCTCTCTCTGTCTCTGTCTCTCTCTCTCCCTCTCCCTGTCAACACCTCAGCTGCATGCATGTTAAGGGACGGCATGATGGCCAGGATGCATCCCCCACGACAGCAGCGGCTCTTGCAGGAGTCAACAAGAAGTACAGAAGTTCTCTTGTTGCTCGTCGCTCAGTGGATCACAACGTGGACCAGTGACCAAGTTTTCAACAGCAGCACAATGCACCACGTCCCAACTGACGTAGTGTCCCTTGAAGACCCTTGTTGTCGGTGCGCCATTGTAGCTTTGGAAATGATTGATTTCGATTCTGCCAACTGTGTACAGTATTAACTGTATTTATTTACCTCTCGGTCACGCCGAGGGAACCTTATTGCGCGGTATGTGTGTATAGATAGATAAGATGTTTCTGACGGTAGTACAACGTCAGTCTGTGTCTGTCTACTTACCCACACAGCCTTAAATCATCATACGACAACGAGCCCTCGCCCTCGCTACAGCACGACCGAAGCAAACGTATCAAGCTTAACTTTCACTGATCCTCCTCCTCCTCCTCCACGCACCCATGCAGCACAATCTTCCGGGCCTCTCGTTGTGATTCTCATCGCGAACTTCCCCTCACTAAGACATCCTTGACTGGATATCGTTGCCCCCGACAAGCGCCGTCGTACTGTAGGACCTGCACAGATGCAGATGGGCGTCTTCGCAGGGTACAGCGTAGCAATCGCCCCCCCTCTTTTTGCTGATCGGGCATGTCAAGTTTCGACCTTCTCAGCAACATCTCGTGCATGGATGATGGATGTAATCCGGGCAAAATGGACATCAGCCCAACGACCTTTTTCCGGTTTCCCCATCTTCAAGATCAAGAACGTGTCCCCTCTTAACACTCCCATCCCAAACATTAGTGCTGCTCCCGCGGCGGCGTTATTGCTGTTCAATATATATCTTATTGCGATTCAATAAATATCATCAATTGGTGCAGACTGCATAGCCATGATTCCTTTCACCACGACGAGCAGGGCAATGGCGTCATCCGGTTATCAGCCTGCACCACTGACTTCCCTCTATCTCCTCAAGGCGCGAAGTGATTCGTGTGCGCTGGCGTGATGGCTGGATTATTGCTGCCGCAGAATACGGTACATACAGCAAGACTTCGTGATGGAATCGTGGACCAGATACAACGTTGCGCAAGCCGCACGTAAACAACAAACCGCCCGCGTCAAGCCTTTTTTCCTCCTGTGCCAAACGGACCGACACACGTCCTAGAGAGAGACCAACGGGCCGCCTTAGCTGAAATGCAGCGAGCACGTGTATATGTAGGCGTGGGTGGAGGTGGAGGAGGAGGTGTACGGTGTACGGTGTACTGGTAGATAGGTAGATGGTACTTGTGCAAGTTCCAATGTTCTCACCTGCACGACGACGACGACCACCACCACCACCTCCACCACCACCTGCACCCAACTCCAAGATTCTGAAGGACTGGGACTGTAGCTAGCGGCGCCGGGGAAATGCAGCAGCACGGTATATACAGTCCTTGCGCGTGTGGAGAACTGCTGTTCGGGGTTGAAAGGCTGCATCAGGACCGGCCTACGACGTCTTGTTCCTCATTCAGCAGGACGAGGAACCGCTGAACTTTGTTTTGGCCTGATGCACCGGACCATGCCACTTTCGTTCTTGTCGAACAACTGTACGAAAAGTGTAGCCACAATGGCGGTCTGGACTGCTGTTTTGCTCTTGTTTTCGATGCGCTGGCTTCTGCCTGCCAATCTGCCAATGCAATACCACCGCCAGCTGCATTTTCTTGCTTCCCTCTCATGCCTCTCTCTCTCTCTCTCTCTCGTCGAGTGCTACGAGCATGCGGTACAGCTGGTGAGCGACATCTCAAAGCTCTACTTCTACTTGTGGACTTGATCTACGTTGGGCCGTTGCACAAGGCCTTGACATCGTTTCACTCACTCCTCGACATCCTCGTACCGTAGTATTCTTGTCTTGAGACTCGGATTTCCTTGATTCAGCTCTCCTTACGTGGTGCGCATAGTGTAGCTGTCTGAGAGCTTTTTTAGTTGAGACTCTTCCTCCCCCACGTGTCGACCTCGCGCGGCAAATAGATAAAACACAAAGCAGCGCCACCAAAGGGAAAAGTCACGACCAAAGGGTAAGCCGGCAGCTACAAATATCCCCGTCTGCAAATGCAAATCCCGGCTGAGTTATTCACCCTTCATCGCATCTCTATCACGTGATACACATCCTCTTCCTGAGCGTTACAACACCACTCCTCTCAGTGATCTCAAACATTAGCACTGGCGCTGGCGTTGGGCACTAACTATATTACTTAGTTTTGACTGCTGCATAATCTACATTACACGGCACAAGAAGCTGCACAAGCACAAGACTGGAAGAAGACTGGAAGCAGACTGCCTGAGGTATCTTGCACGACATACCAAGTACATATACCCTACAGTAGTGCCATTCCTCGGCAAATGAATTGCCCAACACACTTACACGGTCACGCCGGAAGGTAAAGGTCCTCACTCCATTTGCATTCCCAATTCTCGCGACTTTGACTTCACAAGGCATTGCGTCCAATCGCCCACCGCCCTCCTATACCTGCCTATGAGCAGTGTGCGACCTTTTGCAAACATCGAGGGAGTGAGCTTTGTACACCCACGTCATTCTGATTTGTCGACACCAAGTCAAGTTTGGATTTTCAGTGAGACATCCACTTGAAGTCCTGCAAGCTGAAGTTTCAGCAGAAATCTCTTGCTTATCACTGAATCATTGGTTAGTACTTAGATACTTTGTATTATAGGATATCTCAAGTATTTTCTATAGACATAGCAGCACAGTTCAAGACTTCAAGTAACAAGTCAACCAAGTGTTATCATCTATCTAGTAGAAAGAATAAACTCTGTTGTAATAAACAACTCTAGAGTCTGTGTGCACGCAGCAAATTCAATTCCTTGCTTTCTTTCTTTCGAGATAGTAATGTACCTCTCCAAGGTCAGTTTCTAAAATAATCGGAGCTAGATATAGACGTCTTGTTAGGTACAGACTTGTACACAGTAAGCAGTGAGAAGTACCTCGCACACTCTACAAATACAAATAGTCAATCAATTATTCGTTTTAATTCTAGGGTCGTAATAATGTACTAATTGTCACCTTCACAGCTGTTACTGCAGATATATGTGATCCATGCAGACTTATTTAATATAGTGAACAATTCACTATATCAATAGTGAAAGTAAAGAACTAGTAGATTTCTACCTAGTCTTTAGTATATAAATTTACCTACCTACCTATTTACCCAAGTATGTAACAGAGTTTCATATCGGATAGGTCCCGTCTTAACGGCTCGAAGTTCCATACCTACTTACCTATGTAATGCTGTTGGGTCAGTAGACCCTCGAAAAATAGAAGTTTTATCTACCTATACGAAAAGATCTAAAGCGGAGCAAGCTCACAGCTATTATCCCTCCTTTCTCTGAAACACCCACAAGTTCTAATATTTTGTGATAGGCACTTGTTCACCAAAATTCCAAACCATCATCTTGAAAGCCACCTCTCATCCATAACCCACGACCCCCAAACCCCCTCTAAACAACCACCCTCTCCCACTCAACCTCACTCTCCTCCCTCCAATACTCGCAACCCAGCAAGCGCACAAAGCCCAAGCGGCTCAAAACCGCCATACTCCCAGCATTCCCATCCTCCGTCTCCGCAACAAAGCGTCCCACACGCCTCTCAGAAACGGCCCACCTCATCACCGCCTTAGCAGCCACAGCCGCAAATCCGCAGCCCCAATACGCACGCGCGAACCCGTATCGTAACTCGACCATTTGCTGCCAGGCCGGCAGCGCTTTGTCTCCTGGGATGCGCGCCGGCATCGATGTCGTCGTTGCGTCGCGCACGCCCGTGTATCCTATCCAGGTGATCGGGTTAGGGGATCCCGACATTTCCAGATGTTCCATCAGACGTGTAAACTCGTTGCCTTCTACAATCCGGACTTCTTTTTCTTCTTCTCCGTCTATTCCTTTCAACACTCTTCCTACGCTAACCAGACCATCACCTTTGCCTTGGCCATCATCATCTAAATGCACAGCTTCCTTATCCAATAATCCCACAGCAAAATCTCCCATTCCCCTCCTCGCCCAACACCGCTCTATATCACGAGACTGGATGACGTCTCTCGTCTCCTCATCGCTCCACGTCCGCGCCGCAAAGTGCTGACTAAAGGCCATAGAGCAGAAATCCGCGTCGCCATGAAGACTGGAGTAGAGGCCGCGGTAGCTGGGCATGTTTATCGCTATTGGTGTGGGCAAGAGGAGTATCAAGTGTCTCTTTTCCTTTTCTGTTTCTTGATTTGCTTCTGGGGATTTGCTTTTGTCGTGGCCTTTGGGGTGGTGTGGTGTTAGGAGGGCGAAGGGTTGGAATGGACCTGCGGTTTCTGGGGATGATGGTCGGTGGGCCGTTTCTTGTGGCATTCTTGTGATGGGAGGGGAGGAGGGGTGGTTGATTGATGTCATTCTTTGTGAGAAATTGAAAGTATGGGCTCTTTTCTTGCTTTTCTTGATTTTCTTGGAGGTGATGCGTGGTTGAGGGTTATCGGATTTGGTCTTGAGGTACTGGAGACAAAGAAGTAGGGTGAAGGCTGAGGAGCTATGGTTTTGATATCTATAGTTTTGTGGTAGGTGGTTGGAGGATAGAGTTGTTGGTTTATGATGAATTTTGTGGATGATACCTAGATCTTCGGCGTGAGTCACGTCTTGACTCGCGACGCCTGGAATTTAGCGACGGTTGCTTTTTAGGCGATCTATGTCCCATTGTGATGTGAGATGGGACAAGAAAAGGAAACGAATGGATTGTTCCATACGACGGAATGTGATATTTGTAGAGAGAGGTACGTAACGGGCTTTTAGATGAAGCATACTTGAAGTAAATGGTGGATTTTAGAGTGTTGATTTTATAGTGTAGCTAGTAGGCTATGGCTAAATTGTTACTAGTGGCCAAGGTATTCAAACTTGATATCGGTAACTGCGTCTATGGTTGCAGATATTTCTAGACTGAGCAGTATGTATTCGGCATAGATTCTTTAGGGATTACTGTCAAGTGATGCAGTTGTCTTATAGAGTAAAACAAACCACTTCTGTAGGTGAACGGGTCTATGTTAAGCTTCGCTTAAATCATATATCACACACACTTCACTAGATCGTAGTAAACAACCTTTAGATCTATACTTTACAATTCTTTTATAAGCAGACTGTTAGCTGCGCCTTTTACCGTAAGATACATCTTAGTACAGACGTTGTCTTCATCTTGGTCAAGGCCGAAAAATGTACGGGATTCTATACTGCTCTCTGAACCAATATCGGTTTCCACCGGGTGTAGAAACTTATATTATATCACTGACAATTAAAATGTTGTCTAACCTCCATTCCATGTACTCATCACAACCCACTCAAAATATCAGCAGCAATCTGTTCCGCGAGCATATAAACAGTGCTCTGCGGATGGCCCGGCGGTAGGAAAGGGAAAGCACCCGCATCCACGACCCTTAGTCCCTTCGTCCCAATTACCCTCGCCTTCGAATCAACAACGGCCATGGTGTCATTGGCCTGTCCCATTTTAGCTGTGCAACATGGATGATGAATCTGCCTTCCAGTCTCCCTGATATACTTCTCGATCTCTGCATCCGTCATGACACTTGCCCCAGGAGCAAACTCTTCGCCGATGATAACTTCCTGCATGACTGCAGAAGCCCAGACCTGTCGTTGGCGCTTTAAACCTGCAATGGCGAGGTCAATGTCTGCGGGGTTACTGAAGTAGTTTGGGTTTATGAGAGGAGGGTCTACAGCGGAGGTGGAGGTTATTGTAACATTTCCTCGGGAGGATGGAGTGATGATTGCGTTTGCTAATGTTGCGTAGTTGCCAGGTGGTGTTTGTAAAGCTCCATCGTAGGCTGTTACAACGAGATACTCCAGCTCCGGCCAATCAGAGGGAAATTGAGCTAGTGCTTTGATTGTTGTATTCTTGAGATAGGAGCGTTCAGGTTGTGGAAGTTTCTCCCAGGCGAGCACTGTTGAGGCAGTGGTAAGTGGGCCTGTGCGGTTCTGGATATAGGCTGCTTCCGCAGCGTAAACATAGGGCGATGAGGTGTTGAGGAGGAGTGTTGAGGTCTCTACGTTCACTTTATAAGTACTTGAAAAGTAGGTATGGTCCCACATATTTTGTCCAACGCCCTCGAGAGTTGATACAATTGGTATGCCAAATTTGGACAGCGTTTCTTGGGGACCAATGCCTGAGAGCATGAGAAGTTGTGGCGTTTGGAAGGCTCCGGCTGATACGATGACTTCTTTAGTTGCCGAGAGAGTATATGTTTGCTCTCCAGTGGTCACCTGAACTCCGATAGCTGTCTTGTTGGAGTCGAAAAGAACCCGTTGGGCAAGGGTATGGGTGTATATTTTCAACGTGCTGCCACTCACCGCTTGGTTTAGGTAGCTGGTTTGCGAAGAAGAGCGGTGCTCGTTCTTAGGGTTAATGGAAGCCTGCACCCAGTTCGATCCGAAAAGACTTCCAGATGACATATCACTGTTGGGAGGTATTCCGATTGCTGCTAGGCCTTTCTGGGCCCAGCTTGCAAAAGCAGGCGAGTAGTTGGGATATGAGATTTGAACTGGACCTCCAAGGGAATTATCAAAAGCTGCAGGATTGTAATGAGGTGTGCTATTCGCAAAGAGTGTTGTATTGTTTGGCGGAGTAAGTGTGGTGGATTTCTGATAGTAAGGAAGCACGTTCTCCCAAGTGTAGTTCTCGTCCCCAACTTCATCTGCCCATCTCGCGAAAGCGCCAATGGTTGGACTGAAACAGTTAGAACCTGAAGTTATGTTTATCAAAGCCAACATACCGATGATAGACCAAATAATTCACAGCCGAAGAACCACCCAAAGTTTTGCCCCTTGCATAGGGAATGCTGCGGTTCCCCAATCCAGGCTGAATAGTGGTGTTGAACCCCCAATCTGTCAACGGACTTGGTGGTTTCCCTGGAGCTTGGTTGCCAGCTGCGTAACCGGGAACAACGCTTCGATTCCCATCTTCAATCTGATAAAACCCTCCCGCTTCAATAACCGCAACACGGATGTTTGGGTTCTCAGCAAGCCGGGCTGCTACAGCATTGCCAGCAGTACCTCCACCTACTACAACATAGTCATAGGAAGCATTGCCTGGGATGCCGAAATTGTTACCAAGACTATCGAAAATTGGCCATTGCTGGTCGCTTGTATATTCTCCCAAGACGGTAAGAGTGAACTGCGAGATAATGATAAGTGCGAGGAAGTACATGATTGCGACGAAGGAAGTTCTATTTGCATGAGCTGAACTTGACAGACGATGGAACGCCCGGAGCAGAAAACAACTTTATAACTCTGGACTCCATTTATTCTGCAGAGTGGTACAATGTCCTCTCTCGGGCTGTCCATTAATCTCTTTGGTAGAGTACAGATGCAATCATGCGACAATGCTTAGAAATGCTGACTGCAGCCACCCTTGATTTACACCTTCCCCTCGACTCACATCTAGTATTGGGAGTGGCTTCTGACTTCTGAAGGCATTCCTGCCAGGCGCCAGTAGCAATGGTGTGGCCAAGATGATGACATTGCATGGTTGCCCTTGGAAACCCGCTTACGATAGCTCTTTGCATCTTTGAGTCTTTCATCTCTCCATTGCGATGCTCTCTAGCACTAGAGGGTACGAGCACGTAGTAGAGAGCAAAAGCGAGAGTAAGCACCAGGGTGTGATCTCGGCCTTATTCCTCTTATAAATTGCTCCGTGGATTGTTGTATGTGAGGTTGAAAACAAAGATGAGTGAGGCGTGGTCGAGTTTTGCGGAGAAGCTTCGATTGGCAGGCTACTAGTATCTGCTTGCCTCGAATGTAAGGCAGCACATTTCCCCCTTTGCAAGGCAGCCCACTTAAACTTTACAACAGGGGTCTGTCTTCTTTACGCGTTCGCGTTCTCGCGTCGTCGATATACAACCTCATCTCAACTCAACACGACAACTAACTTCAAGCTTCGATACAGAAGACAGCCCTTCCATTGGAATCGCCTCGGCACTGGAGAATTCCTCCGTTTCTCTGTTTCTTTGTTTCCTTCTACCGTATTCAATTAAATAGCTGGCTCAAATTCCGAGATTGAGGCCATTTCCCTCCATCGCAGCTTCGATTTTACGACCGCGACGATGTCACTCACCCAACCGCCTGTTCGGAGCCCGAAGAGGGATTACGACGAGTCTTTTGGTCCTAATCACGACATATACAATCAAGCGCGCATGCCTAATTCGCAACATCTCAAAGCTGAAGATTCCCCACCATCGTTGCCCACGCCCGTTAGCATCAAGACACAAGAAGCAAGCCCGACGCCGAATACTACTGCGTTGATGACAGAGACCGGACCCCTTACACCTTCGCGTGTCGAACCCCCTTCGTCTACAATGCCTCCAAGCACCTCAGCTCAAACAGCTCTCGACGGCTCGTCACAACCGCCACCCAAGAAGCCGAAATTGACGTTCACAGAGCGAGAGATGGAACGGGTTAACAAACAGATTCGAGATCAGGAAAAGGCCGCAGAAAAGTCAAGGAAGGAGCAAGAGAAAGCAAAGAGAGATGCTGAAAAGGAAGCTGAGCGGAAGAAGAAGGAAGCTGAGAAGGAAGAGAAGCGACAAGCTATGGAAACTGAAAAGGCCGCCAGGGAAGAGAAGAAGAGGAAGAAGGAACAGGAGAAAAAAGACAAGGAGGAGCAGAAGAAGCGACTCGAGGAAGAGAAGAAGAAAAAGGAGAAGAGCCAGCCGACACTCTCTGCTTTCTTTGGAAAACCAGCTCGGAGAGGTAGCGTGAGCTCGAGAGAATCTATGAGTCCTGCACCTTCAACAGCCAACAATCTGGAGCCATCATTTGCTAGCCCCGCGGCGCAGACAACACCTTGTAAATCCAAAAACAAGTCTGTGTACGAGAAGACTTTCCCCAAATTCTTCCTCAAACCCGAAGTTTCAATGGCACCAATTATTCGATTTGAGCGAGACCAAGAAGCATTGGATTTGCTACAAAATACTCTAGATGGGTACGTTCTGCAAAACCAAAGTCCTGGTAAACATAGAAATTTTGACGCTGTTTCCCTGTTCCATTTACCCAGCAACGACTTAGCAATGCGTGGGATACGTTGCAAGCCAGTCAGGGAGATCATGGCGGAGATTGAGGGCAACGTACCACGTCCAATTGATTTAACGACCGACTCCCAGAATATGCAGATCAAGAGAAGAGATGAACTTCTTAGAAAAGTTCCTGTGAAAATCCTGCACTTTGCAGAGGATGTTCGCCCCCCCTACATTGGAACATACACCAGCCGACCAGTTACGAGCATTTCGAAGTTAGCACGCAATTTCAAGAGAAGAGACTTACCAAATATGAATTATGATTATGACTCAGAAGCCGAATGGGTCGAGGATGAGGATGCCGATGACTGCAATTCAGATGGCGAAGAGGATGATGAAGGTCCCGATGATATGGAAGATATGGATGGTTTCCTTGATGACGAGAACGATGAGAACCCACAGTCAAGGAGAATGGGCATGACTCTAAAAGGCGACCTCGAGCCTGTTTCTTCTGGTTTATGCTGGGAGGACAGGCGGAGACGGAACACAAACGTGAAGATGGTGGCATATCGAATGGAGATTATGCTTAGTAGTGAGTTATTTTTGCTGGGGAGCTTTCTCACCAATATATTAATCACTTGGCAGATCCAAAAGTCAAAACAATCGATCCGTTCTCGACAGAATACTGGGAACCGACGCCCACCTCTGCACCCGGAAGTATGGACCCGCCCCGTCTCCCACTACATCCCAACAAGTCCACAAACACACTCTTTAATGTGCCAGCTGTTGTCTCAACTAAAGCCGTCAACCAATTTTCCCCCGGCGCTCAATCCTCCGAGCCATCAGCAACTGCCACAGCCAAACCTCACAAGGCCGAGAAAGGTCAAAAGAAGATGATTACCGCCGACGCAATGGAGGATTTTAAGCGTGAAGTCTGCGGTAGTGATCTTAGCAAGGTTGGCCTCATCGAGGTGCTAAAGAAGAAGTTTCCAAAGCAGACTGGTGCCGCTATTAAGGGGACCTTGGAAACAATTGCCAAGCGAACAGCCGATTCTGGGAAAGAGGCTGACAAGCGATGGGTGTTAATAGATTAGGAGCCATGAAAGAATCCGCCATGTTGAAGTATATTATGTCGGACAAATGATTAGCGTTAGAACAGCACATCCTTGCAGCATAATATGGCAGAGGACACATGGAATCGGTGTCCAGGACTGGACTTTTGGAGTTAGTGGAGTAAACATTGCAAAAGTGGAGGAGTACGGATATGGAGATGGGGATTGCATGGATGGTGGGGAACGTGTTTAATTGCTGATCGTAGTGTACACTGTTGCAGTATAGATCGCTATATTGAGGATGTTAGGAATGACGAAGATCAACCAGTCAAGGTTTATGTGGGCCCATACCTGTTGTTACACAGTGCTATCTGCAGACCTGTGGACCTCATTACACCTGCATCCTTGAACTGGAGCACAATGCCAACATACTCTTCCCGAACTAGGTTTAGGACAGCAAGCGAAAGCAGAGGTGAAAGAGGAGTTCGACACAATTAGTGCTATGCCGAAAAGTTCATGAACCCTTGCTAAATAAATTGTGCTAGATTACTTAAGCTAAGTGAATAATTCTGCTTATTTAAGTCAAGCAAGTTATTTTCCTTAAGTCACGAATCTAGGAAGGGAGTTGTGAGCACGTCGACACCTACTCAGGACTAGGATTCTGATTAAATTCCCTTGATCACAGTGTATCACGGTTCACTGCTGTTAGACTGCTAAGATAGTTCAGCTGTCGAGATTGTCAGTGACTTCTGCTTAGCGTGAGATGTGTCGCAGCCTTGACTTTTACAAAGCAGAAATAAGGAAAATATTCCTGCAAGTGTCAATACCACACAAGCCTTTACATCCCCGTCCTTATTTAGAATTGATAAGAAGAGACGATATGCACTAAAAAAAAAGCTATCACTCTTTGATTCGAATCATGTTTCACAAAGCTCAAAATTTGTTTCCCCGTCCACACCGCAAGCGAGTAATCTCCAACCTATATGATAGTATCACGCGTTATGGAATGAGGCTGGCCACGTCAAATTCGGCGTGCCTAGATCAGAAGCGCCTCCTACTGCACTTCCAAGATGCATTGGCTCGTTAAGAAGCGAAGCTTACAGTGCGTGAGGCTGAGAGCTCAAACTACCACCTGGTGCCCCTTACTTTTATCTCATTGGATCTGTTTAGCGAGGGGCTTTATTGATACGCCTTTCAAATTGGGCGGCTGCCCTACTAAGTTTTAAAGTGATAGATCATTGAAGCAGCTGAAATATACGCAAATCCCAGGCAGCAGCGCCTAGAGATTGTGGACTTGTGAACTCCCTCGGTCTGACATTGCTCGTATTGCTCCTACTGGCCGCAACGCTATCAGATTCTGTGGGGACGTAGAGAAATCAGGACGGATGTAGAATCAAAAGTTGTTTTGCAGAGATGCTGATCATGACGGATTTCTATGCGAAGATATACTTGCTAACAGAGAGCATCACTAAGATGAAGCTTCTGCGGTGGAAATTTGTAGCGAGGAGAAAAGAGCAACGTAGATGCTTATTTCTAACCTTAAACGTAACACGGTATGTTGTTTTCGGGCCAAGACGTGCTTTGGAGCTGTCGTGGCAGCTCATGTGATCATAGGTCGTATGTTAACGTATCAAGAATGACCTTTGCCAACTTCCACTTACTTATCGTTCTCAGACCAGCGATATCCAACACTTACAGCCACTATATCTTGGCAGGCAGACTTCAACAACACTTTGCTTCTTTTAGTCTCACGAGTTCGACTTGGCCAAGAGTCTCTAGACCGCTGGAATGCTGCCAGGAGCTTCACGGGAACTTGGAGCTGAGTGGTGGCAAGCCACCAAAGTATATAATCGTGGGTTCTTGGCCCGCAGTGCCGCACATTGAGTTGCTTTTGCCTTGGAATCTATAAGATGAATATGACCTTCCATCGTTACAATTCCGTCGTCCCATCGAAGTTCTAAGTCTCAAGTCCCAAGTCCCAAATCTCAAGTCTTCACCACTGTACCCAAAGTCACCGTCACTCACAACTCGCTGAATCTCCAATATGCGTTTCTTTACACCAACTCTGGCGAGCTTCTTGCTCATGCTCTCTCCTCTACTCGTCAATGCCGAAGCTGCCCCAAAGGCGGAACCAGTCCCCGCGGCACTAGGAACCGTCGTTGGTCCCGCTGGTCCTCGTACGTATTCTGCTCTTTGTCATACTTACCCGATCTCACTCTCGCCTTATCTCATGTACCTTATTTACTGCCACTCTTTCCTATAACAGTAGTTTCTACTTCTCTTTACCCTAAAAGGTCACTACTCAAACAGGAAAGTATTGACTCCCTGATCTTGACAGAGTCTGCCAAACGCCAAGCAACTCTCTGCGATGATCCCAACTATGTAAGTTCATCATTCACCGGCACCAAAGAAAAGTATGGAAGTTCTAGACTAACGAATCGCAGCCTATCAACTGTGCCAATGGGTACTGCTGCCCTTACAACACAGCCTGCGATGGCGCACAGTGCACGAGTTTGACGGTTCAGAACAACGGGTTTGCAAATATCAAGGCTACGCACGAGTTGGCGGTTGCGCTAGGAGTTCTCGGTGGGGTTTTTGCTGCTTTGTAGGATATAAATTGGGTGGATTTAGAACTTTGTGATGACTGGGATTGGGTTGGTTTATATAAGTAATGTGAGAGTTTGTGGAGGTTTATATGAATTGGATTGACGGGTTAAAAATTTGTATTCACACCCTAATCTGGACATGATAATATGAGAACTCTTTTCGTCTTTGATGGGATTAAGTTCTGTTGAATGTTAGACAGGCAGTGGCAGCATAAGGTGAATCAATAATGGGGTCAATAGCAATTGTATTGATATGATTGAAGAGAGAAAATATCTGAA